>KN890400.1:0-12226 GCA_000934455.1 Apostichopus parvimensis
CAAAGTGACTACCAACCTGCCCAAGTACACTTTACTGTGGGCAGTATATTTTTAACAATTTATCCTCTGAAACTTGGCAGGCATATGGTTTGTGTTTGAAGAAAATGTTTTTATAGAAATAACAAACAATGGTGTAAAATTGTCATGTGCAGCTCGAAAGGGTTCTTCCACAGAAACTTTTTGAAATTAAAGGCATTGAAGACTCGCCCCAAATCGCGTGCCGCGCTCTGAAAAAGTTAACTTTCCGTTGCTTGCAAGTGAAGTTTTCTTCTTGTCGCTACAAAATGCAGACAGTAATGAAATGTGATACCTTGTTATCTTTTATCTAGACCTGAGATGTCCATCGCTGCTATGTACACTGTGTTGTGGGTATTGACCGTAGCTGCATGTGTTGACTATACACTAGTGTCTAATTACCGACGATAGCAAGCTGTGTGTATTTTCTGGGATCGATGGTGGTGTCTAACACTTCTGTTACACCTCATTCGAAACTAGGTCAGATTACCGGCATGAGACCTTTCATTGTGCGCGAGTCTTCACACCCTGGAACTTGGGATATCCAGGTTCCAACAAAGGTTATGGAATGTGCGCTATGGGGATCTCCAGCCACAACCTAAAGCAACAGAGGGCGCCACTGTCATATGGGTCCTTTCTAGTTCCGGGAAATGTGACAAACTGCATTCCCTAATTCACACATAGTGTGACATATTCCAACTAACATTTGATCTTTACCACTCATAATTGTCACATTTTAGCAACAGAAATGTTGCTCACAATTCAGTCGGTAACTTTACACACATCTGGTCATCAACCAATCAGAAAGCTTCTTTGAGGTATTTTCGATCACGTACGCTAAACTGAGGGTTAGCTTTAAGAGTCAGTATAGTTGTATCCAAAGCCCCTAAATGGAATATACTGGACATATACCTGTGAATTCTTCAAATAATTATTGAAGATGAGATTTTTTTGCAACTTATACGGCCCCTAGCTACTGTAATCTACTGTTAATATTTAAGAGTTGCCCAAACCTACCACTTTCGACAGGAAATAATGATTCAGGAACCAATATATTCTGAGAAAGTTTTTATATATTCCCAAATTTTTAATGAGTTAAGAAACCTCTTTTCCTCCTTACATGCTCAATTCAGTCTGACATTGAGTTACTACTATTGGACTACACGAATGGTAATTGTTAACTGCAATTCGGTATCAAAACGTTACGTTTCTATGAAACTGTTTTACTATTTTTTATAACAACAATTTTTATAGCAAAAATGACGATTGTCACAGGACTAAATTTCTTCTCCAGCAAATAATGGTTTATTTCATCTTCATTTCTGTATTGTAAACAAAAATTAATTACTTTTACTTGCCAGGAGAAATGTGGGATGAGCTCAACAGCTTTGTGGAGGATGTCGGATTTCAGCTGGTCTTTGATATCAACGTGTTGCTTCGGACACCTGAAAACAAATGGGATCCTTCAAATCTTGAACAACTCCTGGACTATAACTCCAAGAAAGGTCACAAGGTCAACTTCCAACTAGGAAATGGTGAGTCAATTTAGTATCAAGGGGACCATATGATGATGGCTATCTTAACGGTCATTTAATGAAGGTACTAACATGTTGAATGCTCTTGATTAGGAAACCACCGCAAGCTTCGCTTTATGAAAAGATTTTGTATACCGTGCTGAAGGCAAGAGGGATCTGTTCTATGGTGAACTACATTGTGGATGAATGAACTTCATATTTGCTATGTAGATGCGTACAAAAAATCTATTGAAATTGGAGGTCAACAAAGGTCAAAGTCTAAAACCCTTGTAAACAACACATTTAACTGAAAGAGGGAAGCTTCCATAAATTTCAAGCAACTTAATATGTAGATCCAGCTTGGTATTAAACTACAAGAACCCTATTGAAATTGGTGGTCCAAGATCATTTTGTGGTCAACAAAAGTCAAACTTTGGAAAATTGTAAACAAGATAACTCATCGAAAGTGGTGGAATACAAAGGTCATTTGAGGTCAGTATATAACAAAGTATGACAAGATAATTCAGAAAGTATTAGCTTGGATGAACCTCATAATGAGTTTATGGATGTGTCTTTAATATTGAGTACAAGGAACCTATTGCAATTTGTGGAGGTTAAAGATATTTGAGATCAATATACATCAAAGCTTGAATAAATAGCTTGTAAACAAGAAGAGCTTGAAAAAATGTTCATATTTGGTTTGTAAATCTACCTTCATTAGTGCAATAACCCTGTTGTTATTGTGTGAGTGTGTGATCAAAGGTTATTTGAGGTTGACAGAGGTCATAGGCTGAAAACCTTTTTATCAGAAGTAAAATTCCAAAAGTAAAACTTGTATGCATTTCATACTTGGTGAGTTGATCCACCTCAGTAAGCACTAAAGCCTTGTTGGCAGTTTATACTAATTGTTGTCATGTGAAATTTGGCAAGGAATCATTCTAAGCTGGTTGGCTCTCTGGTTATATTTATTATGATGCATTGTAATTTACTTGCAAATCTGGCCAGATTTAGAAAAAAAGTCCAACTGGACTGGAAATTTCAGTGCATCCCTTGTAGGAGATTAATTTGTCCATGTCGCTATAAAGGCTATTTGTGTAAAGTTGACCAAATGGCTTACATTCTCATGAGTTTTTATTTGTTGAAAGACTCAACCTTAATTTGAGAATCAATAGGTGTCCAGAAATTGTCCTGCCAAACCAAAAAATTGGGAAAAGAGTAAATCATTTCCGAAAAAAAAGTAAGCCCCAGGCAAAGATAAAGAGTATGTCTTTATTTGCCGACATTGTTCCATTGAATGTCTCTATATGGTTGAGCATTTTAAGGACAGGTTTTGAGAAATAATCTCATAAACAATATATAAACACCCAATACCATTTCCCCTAAATAATTATAATTTGTGTCAGTGTGACCCTTCTAAGAAAGTATGTGATTTGACTGATAAAACCTTGTTGAATAAAACCAAAAGTAATATGTAACTCCTCTACTGCTATATGTAAATCTAGCCATGTTCACAAGGGTAGAACACATGCATTGCAATAAGGTTTCTACTTCAAATTGTTGATCGTACAAAGTGTTGCTTTCAGCTGACAATCTTTCAATGATTTATGCAAATTGTTGTTGGTCAAGCAGTCTAAATGTTTTATATTGAGCACTTTCTATTTTCCTGTAGAACCAAATGCATTCAATTTTATAGCCAACATAAGCATCACACCAGAGGCACTAGCAGATGATTTTAAGACGTTACGAACAATCTTGGAACAAAGAAAGTTTTATCAAGAGTCCTTGCTCATTGGTCCTGATACAACCAGTCTGGTGAAGCACATGAACAGTGATGCTAAGGAGTATCTGCAACAGTGAGTACACCTAACAAGAGTAGTGAGTACACTATCAAGTGTAGATGAGTACATTAACAAGCGTAGATGAGTAAATTAACAAGGGTAGATGAGTACACTTACAAGGATAGGTGAGAACATTAACAAGGATAGATGAGTACATTAACACTGTATATGAGTACACTAACAAGGATAGATGAGTACACTTACAAGGGCAGATGAGTACATTAACAAGGGTTGATGAGTACATTAACAAGCGTAAATGAGTGAATTAACAAGGGTATATGAGTACACTAACAAGGATTGATAAGAACATTAACAAGGATAGATGAGTACATTAACAAGGGTAGATGAGTACACTTACAAGCGTAGATGAGTCCATTAACAAGAGTAGATGAGTATATTAACAAGGGTAACATGGATAAGTATACACATTGAAACCTGTTGGTTGCCTACAATGTTAAGTGCATACTTATAACTTTACCCATGCAAACCTGAACCACTTCTATATTTATTGGGGATTTAGTATTTAATTCATTATACCTAGTTCTAATGCATATTTAGTAGGTATTTTAAAGCTATCCCTGATCCTCAGAGATAGTGTCAAAAACATCTCAGAGCGTTTGCCACGTAACTACAGTCATTTGGTTAGATCTTTATAAGGTAATGTTTATGTAAAATCAGATATATATCTGCAGTAGTCTGACCCATGAAATATCAGCATAGCTCTGATATTCGAGTATTTGACTGAACACCTCATAATCCTCCCCAATGTCCATTTTTCTCTTGGTCAGATTTCTCGACAATATCGGGGATGCCGTTGATGTCGTTTCAACTCACTTCTACTACAGACCGCTTTCGAAAGCAGAACCCGTAGTGAATATTTTTACAGATCCTTCAGTATTGAACCAATTCCTGAAAAATACAGTAGCTTTCAAGGAACTCGTCGAAAGACACGATCCACCAAACCGGCCAAAACTTTGGTATGGAGAAACTGGTCTCCTTACAGGCGGCTTTTTTACCGATGGTGGGTCTGGGATGAACTATTCAGATCGATTTATTTCTGGCATGGTGTAAGTAAATCATCATTTCATTCAACTCTGTGTTTCTTTCCAACATGTAAAATGAGGGTAAAAGAAACCTGATGACGATATGTGTCAACAAATTTTAATATAAGTAACATAAAATCCTTTTCGTCAGAACAGTGATGTCACATTTGCATTTTAAGGGCTCTACCAACTGCTTTGGAGGTATTCAGTCCCGAGTTCCGACCTACTTTATATTTGGCGTTGTATCTTTTCTTCAGGACGCATGAGGAGGACTGGATGGTGATAAATGGAGTGTGAAAAATCTCTCATATTTGTCATTGCGAAAGAATGCTTAAAGCCTTAAATGGATTGAAATTACTAAAACCTGACCTTTCTTAAGTTCCATAGTAGTAAACCAGGGGTGGGCAACCTTTTTGAATGAATGGGCCAGATATAAGGAGTGAAAAATTGTCTTGGCCGCACTTAACCAACAACCTGCTGTTGATTTCAAACCTTTGATTCCGAGGACTTTCAAGCAATAGGTGTGTGTACTTAATCTGTATTCAAGAAACATAATTACAGTTGATAATTTATGGGGATAATACTATAGGCCTACCTGACAGCATCATTAGTGCCGATAAATTCTAAGCAGCCAGCTCGTTTTTTGTGATGATGTAAAATAGATTGATTTTTTTCTCTTTCTTGAGACATCTCACAGGCCGCAAAAAAATCACTGGCGGGCTGTATGTGGCCCATGGGCCGTAGGTTGCCCACCCTAGTAGTAAACTATATGACACCTACCATTTTCATATCCAGAAAATATCAACTCCGTTCCCCTCTTTTTCTCACGAAAGTTATAGTGGATATATGAGAGGAGGGGGATGGGTAGATGTTGGGAGAAGGGAGAGTGACCTAAAAATCAGTCAATAATACCAATTAGTTTTACTCAAACAATATTTTTTAGGAAGGATATGGGTGGGGGGGAGGGACATAGCTTGGGAAGCAGACAGATTAGTAAATAAATGTTACTATAATTAAAACAGGTGCTTAATAGGGAAACATTCAATATTGGTTTCCTGTGATTGGTTACATGTGATATTAAAGTCTGTAGAGTCTTGACCTTGATGGTGGCAAAATCTGGATCAGTCAAAGTCTATCCACGATATTCAATATTACAGAGTTGACTAGTATCGTTGTCAAGTTGCAGCAAGCTTTACTCTGATTAAATTTCAATCTTATTTTGAGTGAAACTAGGTAGGTTTGGCAAAAGGTGAAAACTCTAAAAGCTGCTTGAAGGTGTTGTAAACTAGATGTCAACTTTACGTAACAGAAATACATAGTTGTGGAGAAACCCTAACTGGTATCTGCACATCGATCCACCACAGTTTTTAATTTTCTATAGATATGAAATTAAACGACTTGAGGGCAGCAAACTGTTTCCGTTAGTTATGACCATGGCGACCTGTGTTTGGGTTTAATTGAATTGTTATAGAATGAAACTATTTCACAAGTTTGCCTCTTCTTCTGGCAAAAGCCTAACATTTAGACCATTTTAGTGAACAGCAAACGTTTGGTCCTTTATGAATCATAACTACATGTTCTGCATGATTTGATGTTGTTATAACTTAATCATGGCTTGTTGGTTTGTAATTAATATTGGACAAAAATCATCTACTGAAGCTCATTTTGGATTTCTTCTTTTAACAATTTCAAATTTAGTATTTCAGATGGAAAAGAGTTGCGGATGTACTCCTGGCCGATAAACCAAATATTTGCTCTTTTAGATTTTTAGAACGAGCTCTGTCTTCATCCATGTTACTATTTTATTAAATGGAGTTAATAAACTATGAAGAAACTATTGATGACCTATTTTTTTCCTTCTCTCTTTCAGGCAACTAGACAAGCTGGGTATCTGTGGATCGCATGGCATTGAAGTTATGGTTAGACAAACACTTCTTGGGCTAGGTCAAAGTAGTCTCATAACTGATGAATATGACCCAAATCCGGTGAGAGGCCTAATAGCATCTTCTTTATTTTAACATTTCATGCAAAACATTATTTCTCTCACAAGAAGTATACTAAGAGTAGTAGTGCAACTAAGTTGTAGTTCAGGGGTGTGTGTGTGTTTGTGCGTGGAATGGTGTTAGCAAAAATGGAAAATGCTTTCTTTGCCAAATGGATTTCGGTGTTTTAGAAAACCGCAAAATAATTTGTTGGTGCACTTTCTACAAGCCTGCTTGATTTCTGAAGTGATGTGAAACCAAAGAGAGAAAACCTGTTTATAGCAAACTGCTTATCTATTGCATTGGTGGTGGGGTGGGGAGTGAGGGAGTCTGAGACCACGGTGCCAGGGATTAGGCCCCAGTTTCATTTGATACATCCCAGAAAGCAGCAGGTGAGGGATTTGAAGAGAAATTCAGCTTTTTTCCCAAATAGAAAACTGAATTTCTCTTCTTTTCCTCCAACACATATATTTCAAGGAGGTTTGATAGACAGTATATCTTGGACAAAGAAACCATGAATAGAGCAAATTTAACTCAAGAAGGGAAGGTCAGACCAATTTCATATTTGGTGTGTAGAAGTACCACATTAAGT
Organism: Apostichopus parvimensis; assembly: GCA_000934455.1. Lineage (NCBI taxonomy): Eukaryota > Metazoa > Echinodermata > Holothuroidea > Aspidochirotida > Stichopodidae > Apostichopus > Apostichopus parvimensis. The sequence goes on from KN890400.1 coordinate 6,985, forward strand.
AAAAGAAGCCTATTGTTTATAGTGGAGGTCCAAGGTCATTTGGGGTCACCAGGGGTGAAATTGTGAGAACATGTAAACACGATATCTCATGAAGGAAAGCTTGGACTAATGTCATATTTAGTATGGAGTTGACACGTTAAGTTCAAGACCCTTATTATATTTGGTGGAGTTCAAAGGTCATTTGGCATTACCAGGGGTCAAATTGTGGAAATCTTGTTATACTTGGCATGTGCAGGATTTTTCCCTCATTTACAGAACGTACCTAAATGTGATTTATTGCTTACGTTGTTCTAATATGATATGGAGGGGGATACCAACGAGCTATCATAATTTTTCAGGGGCGGATTTTTATTTGAAAGAATAGGGATTTTCCAAGTGTTGTTTGAAGTGATGAACACTTTCGGAAAGTAAGCTAGTCGCCCGTCGTACAACCTGAGCAGGGTTTTTGGTTGTCCGACGTGATTTTTGGTCGTCTCGGGCGATCGGACGACCGTTTAAATTTGAGCCCTGGGACTGATAAACCTTCAGTTTTGTTTCATGTTTCTTTCAATGCTTTTAAAATTCTTACCCACTGGGTTACACCGTCGACCAAGACATGTAGTATTCTGACTTACGTCTGCTGCCCTCAATCCTAACAGGCTGATCTGTATGCTTACAACCATTTTGTTTGCTCCTAAAATGCAGGGTCACTTGCCAGTTAATGCAATACAACAACAAAAATTGTGTCCCACAAATTTAAGCTGATGCTTTGTATTATTCTACTCATTGGCACACTTGAAGATTTGGTATTTTTGTGAAGTAAAGTATTAACAGATAACATATTCAGGTAGATTTTATTTTCTTTATCCCACTTTGTATTTAATTACTTGCCAGATTTGTAGCAGCTTAAAATCATCAAAGTACAGCTTTAAAGTTACTCAGCTTTATTGATAATATTTTAGTTGTTTAACAAGTACCATATATGTATGGAAACATTTGATTTGCAGGACTATTGGAGTGTGGTGTTGTACAAACGATTGGTTGGAGTCAAGTCACTGAAAGTTACTAAATTTGCAGATACTGATGGAATCAACAGAGTAAGACTCTATGCTCATTGTACCCAGACTGATAGGTAAGTCTATAAATCATTGAGTTAATTTCTTAACAAAGTTTCAATTACCTGATGCAGGCGCGTAGCGGCCCCCCCCCCCCCCCCCTTGAGCATATTTTTTTTTATTTTTGTATGATATTGCTAGTAATTTCAAAAGAGAAAATGCTAAGATGCAACTTACAAGGCCTGGGAAGTGCCATTTCCAGCAATCTGGGAGGCATTTTCAGCCAAAATTTTCTTGTACGCTTCGCGCCAACTCATGGTGGTGCTACGCTTAGATAGTTTTCAATGCCGTTTCTACGGCTCAGATAGTTTGCCTACAGTTTCGCCCCTCCCTTGGCAAATTCCACGCTACGCCCCTGACCTGATTTTACTACCAAATGTATCAATGATGTTATCAAAAAAAGGTCTTGACTAGCAGACAAATTATTTTAGTCAATTTTAAAAATATTTCTCATACATCCGAACCTCTTAGCTTAATGCTTTATGATAGTTTGATGTTGTTCAATCATACCAAAACTTATTATTTCATATTTTGTTGAGCTGAAGGTATGATCTCGTCTGGTTAGTCAGTCATTCCCAGCTTAGTGAATCACTGTAGCACTGGCTTACATATCTGCACATTCCTCATTGATCCTTCATTATATCCAACAAACGTTAATGTAAAAATATTGAACAATTGATATGACAAGTTATTTTCACCACATTATTTCGACATGGGAGTTTATAACTCAAGCTGATGACTTGCATTAATAATGGAAGTTGAGAATAGGATGTCATCCAAAACTGATACTTAGCATATAATAATAATAATAATAATAATCTGCAGTTATTTTTACGACGCTTAAGCGACCACAAATGTGGGAGAAACCCGCACGGGCTTATGGATTACAACTTACACGTCGGGTGGCTTCCAATTCAACATTTTAACTCAAATTTGGAATCTTTTCAATTTAGAAAGTCATTTCATTTGATATTATACATTTGATTTATATATATTTGATATTTGATATATGATAATAAAAATATCTTGAAAGTGTCTGAATATTTCATAAATAATTAATTATGTATAACACCGAACAACTATAGCAACAAGACGGTTCCGTCTTCTGTCAAAAGTGTTTTCGTATTTGCATTTCAACGTCCTTTTCCTTTTGTTCCAGGAGCTAGCATGGTAGTACTAATAAAGCGAGCCAAAAAGAATGGTTTTTAGCATTTCTTGTCATTACTTGGAGCCCGCTTGTTATTTTGTAGTCATTGTTATATTTGATTTTAATATCAAATAGAATAACAAAGATTAACCCGATACCAAACCAGAAAAGCTGCTGGATGAGGAAAGCAAGTCTGATATTATTTTTTGGGATATGAAATGATGCTTTGCTTTCTCTTTTGTTTCAGGTCAAAGTATGGATACAAACCTGGTGCTGTCACAGTATTTGGAGTTAACTTTAGTCAGCAAAAACCGGTTCAATTGTTATTTAACTCTAAAAGTGTGGACCAGTTTCTACTCACACCATCCAGGACTAGAAATATTACATCAAAGTGAGTATTTTTTTTGGGGGGGGGGTGTCTCTTTCAGCATGTATTTTGGATGACAGCAGATGCCTCAATTGAATCCCTGTATGATTACACTCCACCAGATCAGAAGTGATGATGGGGTAGAAGTACTTCCCTGACTGATGGTCAAAGTGTGGGCATAGACATTCCAGTTACCCCCAGCCACCCCCCCCCCCCCCCCCCCCCCCCCCCCCCCCCCCCAGTCCCCCTCCCATTCCCACCCAGTGAAGTAATTTCATAGTAGGTTTCACCATTTGTCGTCCAGTTACAGAGTTGTTGACAATTGACAATTCATAATCATGTACGTTAAATATGAATCTAAGAGACTGACTTCGGTCAGCTTGCGGTTTTGATAAGCCAATGAGGCTTCTTGGCGAGTTCCTGCTTGCAGGAGGATCTAAAATACATACATACATGCATACATACATACATTTATTGCTTTTTTCTGTCCAACTGTTGAATATCCTTATGTATTCGGGCCATCCATATTATTCCTGCGGTGAATTCATTTTCCCTGCCTGAAGAAGCTCAGACAGGATGTTCCCCATACTCCCCCCTGCCAGATGCCCCTCCCCCCCTGCTCTTACAAATATCATAGTCTGTTACAGGTTCAGTGTATATCTCCTGAGCTTCTAAAGTGTACATATATATGGTACTTTAATTTCTGACAACATTCACAGTATTATATTCCCTGAAACCGTAACAAACTTTACAGCAAAGACGATTTTAATAGTAATTCGTCTAATTCTGACAATATTGTTCAACTCAATATTTAGTATCGAAAGCAGATGTTTTACTGGAGAGAAATTAGCACCGTAAAGAGGAGTAACTTCATATGAAGTGTCAGTGGAGTGCCTGAGACAGCTTGGGTACTTTTGTAGAATAATTGCATCAAAAGTCAAAAAAGGACAGCTTCAATGGTGAATGTTGAGGTTATTCTAGTTTTTTCTTTTTTTTTACATATTAGCTGATAATAAAGTCAATATGTGAAATTCAGGAAGCAAAATTCAGGAAGCAAAAGTCATGATATACAGATTTCATGATGAGTAAGTACCGAAGAGTAACAAGCTGGATTCATGGAGGAATTCATACTCAGAGTATTTTGTGTGAATTAAGGCCATTTAGAAAATTCAAATTTACCCATTGCCACATCTTTAAGCCTCATTATGTATTCCATTGTAAACATGAACTAACTGATCCCTGATTTTCACTGAATTCTGTTTTCTTGCTTATTTCTTTGAGTACTATTGTGTAGTTAATAATCACAAAATCATGACAATGTACTCCTTTGCCAAAAATATTTGGGAATTCTTGCAGATTGAGCAAATCGAAACCGTTTTAAGTTTTTAAATTTTTAAATTAATATAAATTTAAAAAGAAACAGTAAACACTGTGCTAAGCCAACTATTTGACATGGAATAGTTCAATTAATTACAGTGGCAGTTTGAACCAGTGCTTTATCCAACAGAATGACAACAATGTCAAAAAATAGACAGTATCACCAAAAGTGAAAATGTGGCAAAGCACCTCTAGTTATTTTAACAAAACCAAGTAACGTCTTGCAAAAATGAGCCTTAAGGGTATTGTCAGTGTATTGAAACGGTTTTACAACAAATGTTCCATATCTTGAGAAATCGCAGTATGTTATTTGTCAATACCAACCTTGAAATTGTGCAATACCCCACTTTTGTAACAAATTTACTTACAGCAGACCTCTCCCAGTGAGAAACACTACATAGCATTTGTATGGTATGTTGGCTGAAGTAATTACTTGAGGGAAACTGTAGGTATATGGAATATGCATTACATGTAACAGGGATATGCAGGCTAAGAAGAATGCATAACCTAATATAAATGTCTTCATTCCACATTAGAGACCATATACACACCATTTGGGGTTTAATTTGAGACCATATACTCATCATTTGGGGTTTAATTTGAGACCATATACACACTATTTGGAGTTTAATTTGAGACCATATGCTCATCATTTGGGGTTTAATTTGAGACCATATACTCACCATTTGAGGTTTAATTTGAGACAAATATACTCACCATTTGGGGTTTAATTTGAGACCATATACTCACCATATGGGGTTTAATTTGACACCATATACTCACCATTTGGGGTTTAATTTGAGATATATGTTCACCATTTGGGGTTTAGTTTAAGACCATACTCATCATTTAGGGTTTAATTTGAGACCATATACTCACCATTTGGGGTTTAAATATCTCACTGTTACTGTTCCCTAACCCTTTCCAGTGTGACCTGATGCCCATCTTCAGTCTACACTATATCCTATAACCATGTTTGATAGTGTTCTCAATTCTCCATTCTTTTCATTTCCAGATACATTGCTCTTAATGGTCGTGAACTCTCAGCGGTTGGGGGCGCTATTCCTGATTTGCCTCCCAAACGAGTCTCATCGAAGCCTCTCTTTCCGGCTGGATCGATGGGGTTCTTTGTTCTGAAAGATGCAGGGTTTAAAATATGCAGAACCTAAAGATTGTAAGGTGTGTAGAGGTAGGGGAAGAGGAGGTTTTTTCTACACAATGAAAATATGAAATTTTGCACAAGCTTTGAACACCCCA
>KN890401.1:0-27791 GCA_000934455.1 Apostichopus parvimensis
TATTATTATTGTCGTTATTGTTATTATTATTGTTATTATTATACCACATATTTTAAGTGCTCAATACAAACCATGCAGTCTGCTCACAAGCACTTTACAAACAAAAGAAGGAGAATATACATACAAGAAACTAGATCAATTACTTAAGTATTGCAGGATAAGATATGTCTTGATAGTTCGTTTAAAAGCTTCAAGGGAATTGATAGTACGGATTGTGGTTGGAAGCTTGTTCCATATATGGCTCGTTGTGATTGAAAATGCATTATAGAGTGTGCAACTCTGCATAGGGATGCCTTAGGTTGGAAATAAAACTATATTTGGTGAAAGTAAGTGGGTTGGTCGGTTTCGCAACAAAACTAGATTAACTTTTGGTGACAGCAGAAGAGCATCTTCGGTGACAGTGAGCAACAGACCAATGTGAGTGACAACAATAGTCTATTTCGATAGCAGACGATGTAAAACTTCTCTTAAAGAAAGAAGGTACTTTAAACTTCATCAAAATGCAGCTTTTTGTTGAAAAAAGTTATTTTTCCTCAATATTCAATATGTCAATATTATAAAGAAAATGAGTCACATTGTTATTAGAAGCACACACAAGATACCACCAAATTTTGCAAAAATTCTCTGATAAAGATATTGAAAATCTTACTGATTTTGATGACAATAAATTTCGGAGCAGTCCAAGCGTCTTCATTAGAATGTCAACGTTATCGTCCGTGAGCAGCTTAAACAGTTGTTCCGTGCCCAGCTGGGCCAGTATCGTGTTCTTGATATTCTGTTCCGATTGGAACGCCATGTTCATCAGGCCCCAGATGCCGTTGAGCCTCAAGTACATGTTGTCACTCCTTGTTAGCTGACAGAACATAATCACTGCTCCAGATTCAACTATGTGCTGTAATAAAAAAGGAATCAAAACATGAGAAATGTCAGACAAAATTCAAAGAAAAGCAACAGCAAAATTTGAAAAGGGAGGAATGTTGTGTTGCGAACAACTGGGTATAGCATCAAGCTATCTAGACCAGGCGATTTGGGGAGTTAAGATTGGTCAGTCACTGGTTGGAGGGTGATGCAATATTTACCACATTGTTTATGAACATATAAACAAGGTGGTACTATATTTACCACTGTCTTTCACAAATAAGTTGGTGCAATGTTACCACATTAAATAACAAAACAAGGTGGCCAATGTTACCTCACTGTATAACACAAATTACCACATTATACACGACAAACGAGGTGGCACAATCTTACAGTGTATAACACAAACACGGTGCCATAATATGGCCACACTATGTAACACACTCAAGGCAGTGCAATGTTACTTCATTGTATAACACAGACAAACTAGGTGGAGCAGTTTTACCACATTCAATTACAAGAAAAGAGTTATGCGCTGTAAGCACATTGTATAACGACAACAAGGTGCCACAAGTTGCACTCACTGTATAACACAAACAAGGTGGCACTATGTTAACACATATAACACAAACAAGGTGGCACCATGTTAACACATATAACACAAACAAGGTGGCACCATGTTAACACATATAACACAAACAAGGTGGCACCATAGTAACACCTATAACACAAACAAGGTGGCACCATAGTAACACATATAACACAAACAAGGTGGCACCATGTTAACACATATAACACAAACAAGGTGGCACCATAGTAACACGAATAACACAAACAAGGTTGCACCATGTTAACACCTATAACACAAACAAGGTGGCACCATGTTAACACGTATAACACAAACAAGGTGGTGCAATGTTACCATATAGTATAATACAAAAAATGGGGTGCAATATTACCATTCTGTATAACACAAACATGGTGGCACATATTACCTCACTATATATCACAAACAAGCTGCCACAATCTTATCACATTGAATAATACAAACAAGGTGGCGGGTGGCACAATCTTACCTCATTGAATAACAAAAACAAAATGATGCAATGGTACCTTACTGTATAACACACACACAAGGTGGCACAATGTTACAACACTGTATGACACAAACAGGGTGATACAAAATTACCACACTGTATAACACAACTGTGGTGGGGCTATGTTACCATTCTGTATGATGGTGCAAAGCAACTTCATTGTATTAAGAAAAACAAGGTGCCAAAATGTTACAATATTTTACAACACAAAACATGGTGGCACAATCATACCACATTGTAAAACACAAATAAGGTGCCACAATTTATTTCACAACGAAGGTGGTGCAATGTTTCCATGTAGGATTATACAGACAATGTGCCACAATGTTACCTTACTGTATAACACAAACATGGTGCCACAATATTAACACACTATATAACACAATCAAGGCAACTGGTGCAATGTTACTTCATTATAACACAAACAAGGTGGAACAGTTTTACAACATTCAATAACAAAAACAAATCGTGCAATGTTATCACATTCAATAATGAAAACAAGGTGCCACAAATTTACCGCACTGTATAACACAAACAAGGTGGCACCAATTTAACACGTATAACACAAACAAGGTGCTGCAATACTACCACACTTTATAACACAAACAAGGTGGCACAATTTTACAATGAATAACAAACAAGGTGTTACCTCACTGTATAACACAAACAAGATGGAGCAATGTTACCACATTGCATAATAAACAAGGTACCACAATGTTAAAATATTGAATAACACACACAACATGCCACCATGTTACCACAAAGAAGGTGCCACAAGTACTACACAAAGAAGGTGCTGCAATATTACCGTATTGTTACTCTATTGTATAATACAAACAAGGTGACACCATGATACCTATCTGTATAACACAAACAAGATGGTGCAATGTTTTGACATTGTATAATGAACAAGGTACCACAATGTTAAAATATTGAATAACACAAACAATGTGCCACCATGTGACCACAATGTATTACACAACAAGGTGGTGCAAAATTACCATATTGTATTTAATACAAGCAGGGTGCCAACATGTTACCACAAAGGTGCCACAATGTATTACAGAAACAAGGTGCCACAAAGTTACCATATTGTATAACGCAAACAATTTGCCACCACGTTGCCACACAGAAGGTGCCACAATGTATTACACAAATAAGGTAGTGCAATATTACCATATTGTATAATACAAACAAGGTGCCACCATGTTATCTCACTCTTTTTTAAGACGATCTGCCACAATTACAGAAAAAAGGTGCTATAACATATCACAGAAAAAAGGTGCCACAATGTTACCAGATGGTATGCCACACACAAGGTGCCACCATGTAACTACAGACAAGGTGCCACAATGTTACCATATTGTAAAACACAAACAATTTGCCACCACGTTACCACACAGAAGGTGCCACAATGTATTACAGAAACAAGGTAGTGCAATATTACCAATATTGTATAATACAAACAAGGTGCCACCATATTATCTCACTCTTTAAGACAATGTGCCACAATTACAGAAAGGTGCCACAATGTATCACAGAAAAAAAGGTGCCACAAATGTTAGCAGATAGTATACCACAAAGAAGGTGCCACCATGTAACCACAGACAAGGTGCCACAATGTTTGACAGAGAAAAGGTGGTGCAATGTACCCAAGTTGTATAATGCAAACAAGGTGCCACAATATCTAACACAAACAAGGTGCCACAATATCACCGTACACAAAAACAGGGTCATGTGATAACATTACGGTATTTTATAACAGAAACAATGCACAATATTGCTGTAGCGTACAAGAAAAACAATTTAAGTTGCTGTCTGTTTTAAAGCTATATATTACAGCAAGAGGGATTTCCACCTGAGCTGAAAAAATGTAATAAATTATATAAAATTTGCGGAGAAACAGGGATTAAATTTTGTGATTTCCTTGATATTAAAAGCAGTCAAGCACACAAGCATACACCAATCACTACCTGGTGGTATACGTTCTACACACACACAGCTGTGTTTTACATTCAAATGAGGACCCCATTGTTTTTTCCCATTGTACAAATCCACGTACGCTAACCTTAACAATACCCCATAACAATAGAATTCTTGTGAGGATGTGGTGAATCTTTAGAAATCACATCTGAGGACCTGGAATTCTTTTGTTCAAGTCCACAGTCAGAATACAAAACAAATGCGCACACACACACATTTCACACAGTAGGCCCTTACCGATTTACTGGGTGAAAACTCCAGGAGAAGATTACAGATGGTTGAAGAGGCAGCGACCATTAGATCCTCAGATTGTTCTGTTTGTAGGATCTGTGTAAGAAACCATAAGATATCTCCAAATGAAATAGATTCATACTTCTTTGTGGGTGATTCCAAGAAAAGGGCCCAACTTGTGACAATTTTGGTTTGCATATTCCCTGATACAATGCGAATCAGTGAAAGACACCTTCTGTGAGTTAAAAGTCCATTTTTCATCAAAATACAGCAAAAGGTTGAGTATTTATGTTTCATTCATGATCGAGTTTGTTTATCCTCCAAGACAACTGCTCAAACAAATCTCTGATATTAACCTGTTGGAATTTTGAAATACAATTTCCCTTATTGTTTAAGATGGGTTCATTAACTCAAGTAAGGGAGTAAAAACAAAGTAATTTATATCCTTGACGATGTGAAACCACTTGTGCAGTCTACTCAACAAGAAACTCAACTCCGTTGATCTCCTGAGCTGGAAGTTCCTGGATTCATGAAAACGCTTTATTTAAAAATCATTGGGACTGATTTCTACTCCCAATTCTATAATTCAGGGATGGGCATGAAATAGATCTTGTAGACCACGGAGAAATTGTGTACCCCAATCTGCAGACCACAACCCTAAGAAAAAAAGTACCTGCTGCTTTCAGATGGAAATATTACATTTTATGGTGAAATAAAAGATCAGAAGATTCAACATGTGCATTGTCCACCTGTTATCTTGAAATATCCTATCACAAAATTAGGCCCTAAGCCTATGTACCAACTCCGCCCCCCCCCCCCCCCCCCTTTACGTATACATAATTTCATGTATTCCGTTGCAATAAGGTTCTGTGGACTGAACTGATAAAGCATCTTTTGGAAACCTTGGGAGCCCACCTGTGCTCTACTCATAGGCGTAGGAGGCGGGGGCTGCAGCCCCCCCAACCAATTTTTTTTTAATGAAAATTCGGGAAATATGATAATTTTTCGGGCACCTACTGAAAGAAAAATAATTTGCAATGTGTTTTTCAATAATAAAAACTGATATTATTATTATCATTATTATTGTAACAATTACCCCAATAATTATAACCACTTAATAATACACAGCAAATAACAGGGCAAATGATTGTATGTTATTGGCATGCGATGTAATAACCGATGCATGCCTATATGATATGCACATTGACATGTTGAACACGCGCGGAGCGTGCGAAAAATTTTGGTTATATTTTTCGGGCAAGTCGTTACAGCCCCCCCCCCCCCAAACCAGATTGGGCTCCTACGCCTATGGCTCTACTCACATTCATTAATGGTCTCCATACACCATGGTCTTGAAAACTGGTTCTGAGCTGCTGAACTGATCTTGAGAGACTGTGTAAACATCTAAAAAATCACAAAAATAATTTACAATTTAAGTAAATATTGTATGCCAAACATCCTTTTACAAACTAAGAGAAAATTAAGTTAAACCATCGAGTTTAAAGTTACAGGGAAATTCGGGAGACAGAAGGTCATTGTTAAGAAAAATTCTAGTAATCGTTCTGTATCGTTCGATCGTAATTGGAAGGTTTCTCAAGACATATTAAAGGAATATTTTATTTTTTTTATTTTTTGGACTGATGAAAAAGCAATACATTCTAAGAACTAGATAGCGAAACTTGCTTACAATTCTCGAGATTTTGGTAACTGAAATTGTCACAGTTTTTATCATAAATGAACCTTGAAGCCAACAGGAGTGAGGTCATAGTTGCACACTGAGAGAAAAATGTTTTGTTTTACATTTTCACTTTACTTATAACACCTTGCATTGGGTTAGGGTTCCAACTTTACCTAAAGGGGGTGTGAAGCTTGTAATGTACCAATGATGATGATAGTGTATTCATACTGATTTACATCCAGATTTTTGACGTAGAAAATTGTACTCAAGTGTTGAGTAAACAAAAACAATAAAACTTTAGAAGTGGGCTTCTGTGACATCACACCTGTTTGCTCTACTAGTTAACTATTGGTTCAAAACTTGCAAACTTCAAATGTTGCGATCTCGAAAACGATACGGAGAAATTGAACGCAACATTTCAATATGCAGGATGCTTAAAATTCGTTCATCCTCTTTTCCTCTGGACTATACTTTCAAAATGCTGTTAAGCTGCGGAAAGTTTGTGAAGGGATTTACCTGACAGCGGCTAATCTGACTTTATAATTCTCGTCTGACATCGACTGTTCCATGTCATCCATTAACGGTTCTGTTTCTATTATCTGTTAAAAACAAAAGGAAAGAATACAATTGATAATTGACACCAACTAAAAAAAAGAACAATGGACCCTATAACAATCACATATTCTAACAAAGAATAATTAATTGTTCAAAGTTTGTGAAGGCTTTGAATTTTGTCCCTCATAAAATACTATGATTCCCATGTAAAAACAAAAAAACCCTGGTATTCATATTTTGATATTTGGATTTTGTACAGCAGTCTGACTATTTTGCATGTTACTTTAGCAATGTGATACAGAATAAATAATTCCCTGCATAAAATGGTTAAATAATTAAATCATGGATGAAAAGTGGAGAATATTTTGAAAGAATTACAACAACACCTCCCTTATCATGCCCTAACGGATTGAATGTTCAGAAATTTAATAACAGCTGGTAGGATATATTAAACTTGTCAGAATGATAATCATAATACCATAACAATCAAAGTAACTAAACCAATGAATTTCCTAATTCAATCTAAGGCTTATTCTTACATTCAGGCCCCCAAAATATCCAGCTATTTACTGGCTAAATTAATGCCAGTGGAATTCGCTGTTTGGCAGTAACAAAGTACAACAAAAATCTGCTGCCAGGAGGCATTAAGAACATAAACACATTGTAATAAGTCCGTTAACATTCGTCAGTCCAAGAAACCTCACGATTTCTGAATCTAACATAAAGCCATGTATTATTGCTCATTATCAGCAAATATTACTGGGGCTGCTCTCAAAAGCCTGCGTATAGTAACTGAATGTGGCTTGTAATTCATGAAAATGCCTGTGAGAACTTGACTTCAGCTAGTAGATATTTTTCTAAGCACTGGTATTTAATTAACAAGTGGCTAATATTACCAAAAAAATCTAGGTCTGACACATTCACTGTAATAATTAGATGCAAGAGTATTTAAAATGGTGGAAAAAGAAGTAAAACATAGAGGGATTTTGCAAACATCTGTCCATAGGCATGTAATGTCTGTAATAATATACTAAGTACTACAAGGCATAGTCTAAAGATGGCTTCCAACCCACTCCACTATATAATTACAAGCTAAATTCTTGTGGTACTAATATTATGCAAATTTGGATATTATTAACCTTCGGTGCCCCTGTTTTAATGTCGTGAAGATCCTTTTGCACCTGACAATTGGTCTATGCAACAATCATGGATAAAATTTGAGTGCAGGTAAAACATGTTTAACATATAAAATGTCCCTACAGGGGATTGAATCTTTAAGTAGTCGTCCTGACCTAGTACGAATCAGCAGAGAGAGACTGTGGATGCAACGCCTTTCAACACCATTCAACCTCATGGGCTCAACATTCAGGTAGGTACTCACCATGGACTCCTACCAAAATACTGGCATAATTTGAAAGCCATTGTTTTCCTTTTCTAATTGACTACATTCTCTTTTGGTATTCTGTTATTAAGTAACTTTACCACATCGTTGGGAGTGCCTGTATAGTTAATGTGAAATGGGTAATAATATATTCAAGGAAAACGAACGACAAGATGAGCCAGAAATCAAGTCAATGCCGTCTTGTGTGTTGTTCTATTTTCCTTACTTTTTTCCTGATTTCTTCGTCATTGGCGGAGATGGCTGCAAATGTCATAAAAGCGGCTTGTTTCAAATTTTGTACTGATTCAGATGGATGTAACTGTAAAATAAGAACAAAACACACAAATAAAATCATCAATCGATTGATCAATAATATAATAAATAAATGTAAGTTATCAATTTGAATTAAGTCAACTCTTGCAAAATGAAGAATCATAAGACCAATTAACCACACTTTTCAAAGTCATGGAAACCGTACAACAGGAGTGGAACAATTCATTGATATCAAACTCTACCAATCTTGACATCATCCCTTATGCCCAATTCCAAAAAGGACGACATAAACAACCCACATACTAGCCTAGTTTGTATGCTGTCTGCAAGTGTCGGGCATGAAACAGAGGTTGCTCTAGCCAACGTGAAATCTTTACGCCCAACTTGTTTGCCCACACCTCCTGTGTTGTATACTAATCAAACAACCTGCATTTTAGGTGATTTAAGAAAATGTTGGACTAGGTTAAAGATGATCTCTGTTGACATATGGACTCAGATCTGAAAAAAGGCCTCTCAAAATGGGCCACTCAAATGGGCCTCTACAAACCCATTCTAGATCTCAGAAACAACTGTAGTCTACTGTAACCTTGGCTACTAACGTTTAAAAACAAACAAAATGGAGTAAAATGGAGAAGAAAGACCTAAACTTGGTCTTCACTGCAATATCCAACTCAATAACAAAACAGCCTTTGACCATGCCATGTTCTCAACCTGCCACCCGCTCATATATGCCGGCAGTCATAAGACCCTATTTGAAATTGAATCAAAGCCATAGATAAAACATTCTCTATTGCATAGAATTTAAGATAAATACAAACAAACAAACACATGTGACTTACTTTCCTGTCTTTAACATTTAAATATGAAGCTATCGTTGGTATGAGATGGTCTGTAATGCTGGCCGTCTTTTGAAGTTCAACATCCTCTTCCACTAAGAAGGCTAACGCTTCAGCTCCGGCCACTCGGTCATGCACGGAACAGTCTCGTTTACACATCCGCACCAGACAAGGTAAGACCTATACAGAACCAGACACATACAAAATTAAGAATGACAAACAACAGTAAGCATAGACAGCCCACCCCCCTCCCCTCCCCTTACCCCCTCCAAAAAACTGCTCATGAAATGTTAGAGAAAGCAAATACAATCATCATCTTTATCTCATATTACAAAGATGCTAGTGATGGACAAATTCCGAAGCTAAGAATAATTTAACTCTGCTTTGGGAGTGTTTTTTTTCTTTTTTCCTTTTTTTTCTTCTTCATATGTTAAGACAGAAGACTTGAGCAACTGTGAAACTGAAACCAGAATCTGCAAGAGGATATTTCCCAAAAAGAAGATTTTGGTTTTTTGCTGTTTGCTGTCTTTCATCGTAAGCAACCCTATCATAAAATATAAAGATGATGGTTGGGTTGGTTTCTCTTTTAATACTCGGTGTACCTAGACCCCCTCCCCAACCCCTGACATGACATTTGAAACAGGATATCTTACAAATGAAGGTTTTTACTTTGCTGTTTGAGGACCTTTTCGTCGTAAATATCTATCTCTATCATAAAACATAAAGATGAAGGCTGGGTTTGTTTCTCCATTAATACTCAGTGTACCAAAACCTCTACCCCCCCCCCCCCCCCCCCCGACATGACTTTTAAACCAAATGAAGAAGACTTTTCTATTCTGTTTTACGAAGTCTCTCATTGTAAGCAAGACTATCGTAAGACCTAAAGATGATACTTGGATTTGGTTCTCCAGTAATGCTGCTGTATATCAAGGTTGGACACAGTATCTAAAAATATTTTACCAATATGATGTTTTATGCTATGGTGTCTCTGAGGAACTATCAGTACCATAGAAGCAACAACGAAAAAGATTGATTTAAAAATGGCAAACCTTTGTGACTACGATGGGATCCTTACAACTGATAGCTTTAGCTCTGCTTAAACTGCATAAACTGTAGAAAGTGAATGAAAAGTTACATGGTATTGTAAATTATTCAAAACATCACATTTTATCGAGAACAAATGACACTTAGTTGGTCACCGATGAATGTTATGCTGTATGTTACAATACTGCTGATGCATGGCGCACTTGAAAATAACATTAGCATGTTCATCTATTCAGATCAATATAGAAAATAAAGTTAAGATCAATTATTTCCCGTTACAGGGACCATCTTGTGGCTAAAGCAGTTTGCTTAGAAATTTTGCTGGAAATTTCCTGTACCACTAGATCAAAACCATAGATCCTCATAAAATTTTGCATAGCTTAAATTTTTTTAATTTTTTCTTTTATTTAGTTCATTAATGCAACAGTAGAGTGAATGATGTCATCAAAGCTGGAAATTTCTGTTTCATTTAAAATAATATTTCAATCATTTATCCAAAAAAAATAATATTTTTATCCTCTGTGGTCCCTCTTCTGTGGTAAGGAAAGGTTTTGCCATTCACAAGAGGTTAACTTTTCAAACAACTATATCGTAAGTTAAGAGACAAGGTTTTCAACTCAAGTTGGGGAATATGGTTTTTCTTCAATCTATGTTTTACAATGTATGCCACTGGAATATTGCTTATATCGAGCAGCAGAAATATGAACGTAATAAGAATAAAAATCTCCGGTATAGCTCACCATTTTGCTGCTGTGAGTTGAATTTCTGAGGGTAAACTTCGACAGAGCAGGTTTGATATTATGACATGAATTGGCTGATCTCGATATCGAGCTGAAGAAACAGAAAACAGACTCGCGTGTCAAGAAGTAAATACTACGATCTTCGTACTGTTAACACGCTGATAAGGTAACATGGATCTAGATGTAACACTGAGGAACCGGTCCACTCGCTTGCCCCCCCTCTCACTTCTCTCACACCCCCCTTGCGGCTTAGTTTTTGGCTGGATTATTGCATTTGACTACGTAGCGTTTGGATTACAAAGCTACACAGGACAGGAATTTATTCTTGAACGAGTTATCTTTGTACATGTTCATGAGAAGCAAAAAGTGAACAGTTGCCACAAGGGATAATTACTAATTACTCATTGACATTAAACCAGAAACATGATCACGTTTATCACAATATTTACAAACGTCTGTGAAACTTGGCTATATATTTAGTGATAATACAAATATTCATCAGTAAATGTCAACGTTTTTTGTCGATGGAAATTCACATCAACTATTTCATAAATACCGTTACGGGTACGATGTGCATACAGGCTATGGACTATTTCGAAAGGAAAACAAGATAATCTTTCTAGGATCTGACTGAAAGATCATCTTGTTTCTACATACATACCTGATGCCACTGCTGAGCACACTAGTTTATTCTGATGACACATTGCTGCTAAGCACTGTAGGGCAGGTAAACGAATCTGGTCAAAAACACACACAAAGAAAACATAATTTAAATGACAATGGGTATTTGGTTACAAAATATTAATGTCTGTGATAAATATACAAGAGGAATGGTTCCCGATGCAACAGGTACAAAATCCTCCCACCATATCTCTTGGAGATTAGACCTATTCATATTTTCCTGCATAAAATCCTTCCAAACTTACTTCAAAACATCCCGCAGGATTTATGCAAGACTGCGACCAAAATCTTGCATAAATCGTGCATGATTTTTTTTAAAGGAATTTTAATAGAGTTTATTGCAGGACTTTTTTGTTTGGGGACACCATATTACGGGATCTTCATCCAAGACATCAAGGTTATCCCCTTAATGTCGGATGTAACACCAACAGCTCAGGCCCTACCAAGTCATGTAAACCATTCAGCACATGGGATGGGCAAGGATTTGATCTAACAGGAACACACTAAAACTTGGTACCAAATCCACATGCTGCAACATTTAAAGATACATCTAAATTTTGACATTAATTTACATATATTGATATTTTTTCAGCAATATTAGATGAGAGAGCTCTGCATAAGCATTGTCAATCATATATAATGTTGAAACATCCTTATAAAAATAAAATAAAACTGTTAGCAAACTGCTTATCCACTAGAGAGCCTGTGTAGGAGAATGTGTAAAAGTAAGTTGGCGTGACGTTTCGATCCTAGCAGGATCTTCTTCAAAGGCTAAATGACAAGTAACAGTAACAAAAGGAACAAAAACACGCACAGAATACAGACAGGTTAATGAAACATCCTGTCAGAGATAGGACCCATCAAAAAAACTCCCCAGAGTATATACCTCACGTTTACCCTGGCTACATGGTTCCGCGGGCCGCAAACAATAGATCCATAGACATATGACAATCATCTTAATAATAATACAATAACAATCATAAGTAAACAGGCTTTTATGTAGCACAAAATCATAAAAGGCCTCACAATGGGCTTAAAGGTAGGCTGCTGATGATTTGCCTGCTTGCAGGCCACACTTTGCTCACCTGTGATCTAGCATTTGAGAACCCAGATACCCATATGGCCTAGATGGTGATATCTCCTACTGTACATTATCGGCACATGGACAATTCTGTGCACTGGTAACTTTCAAGACAGGAACCGACATATTCTACCCTTACCTTGTTGACCTTGGACGTGAGGAGTCCAGAGAGAGCTGGGATGGCAAGGTTACGGAGAAGCAGCTCCTGTTGATCTGGCGTCTTGCAGCAACTGGCTAAGATTTTGGCGACACATTCTTGAGTACAGGGCGATCTACCTAGCAACTGAATCATGTGTGGTACAACGTATCCATCCTAAAATATAGAAAAACATTTAAAATCAGCTGGATGCACTTAAAATTTCTCTTTGCCATCAAACACACCCCATCGGGAAATGCTACTCGGTAAATTTCATGCATTACTGTCCGAACAAATGTTTTAAATTTTTGAAGGAATTGCTCCACAGAACAGACGTCGAAACACTTTCCTTGACCTGCCATATTTTCATGGCAGAGGTACTCGGCATTGTCTACTTTAAAATTAGAACCGAGGCTGAAGTAGTTTCCTTTTAGGTCTTTGTGAGAGATTTGTAAAAAAATTTTTGTAAAAAATTAAATTTTCTGAATATGGTGAAGAAGGCTGAGAGAATAATCTTAGTTTGATCACCTTCAATCACATCTTTCAGCAGCTTTATGATTTTGGAAATTTTGTTTGAAAGTGTTTAGAGTAAATATGAAGCAACCAAACTTTCACTTTTTACTTTCCTCACCTGAAATATTATCTCGGTAGGAGCATTTGGACTGATACACATCGTCCGAAGGAACCTCAGACAGGCTTCCATGAACTTCTGGTCTGTGTGTGCTAAGCCTGGGATTGTATAAAGATTATAATATAAAGGAATAGGATGCAGGTGGTACATAACACCTTAACTGCAAGAATCCCCTAATGTCACTTGTATGATTCTTCTAATTTCACCAAAACAAAAAGTTTAACCAGTAATGATACATACCATCCTGCAACATTATTATTAGTCATACATACATGGACTTCATAAATAAGTTTGTTAAAAATAGCTAATGGACAACATACTCCTACTTAACATTCATGTCCATAACCTGTAAACTTTCACTTATCTGCTATTCAGCTATCAATGACTTCATCAGAGAATAACAGTATCTAATGTATTAGCTCAATCAAGGTATATCACATTTATATCTTTGACACAAAGGATTCTTGATACGCAGGCCAAATCTAATCTGCCAAAAATTTATTGGTCCACAATCTTCATTAACCTGGTATGCAGTCACTTAAAGACCTTAGGCTTCACAATATCACAGTTTATAGTTAAAAAGCTAAGTTAAATTATTTTACTGATTCGAAAACACCGAAAAACCAAAGGATACTCATAAGGTGCTTTGTAATGGTGTAGAACTGAAGTAACAAAAGTCCCTTAAGTTGCAGAAATTCACAGCGATTAAAAAAACATATTTTCCTGGATGAAAATATTCTGTGGAAGAACTGCGTATCTGAATGGTAGAATCAGAAGGGAGAGATAGTTGGCAGAGCCAGGGACGTAGGAAGGGGGTGGGGGGGCCCAGTACTAAATCAATACCAAGTTAATGGGTTAGGGAGAAGTGGAGAGTGCACTTGTAGGCTAGAGACAGGTAAGAGAGGAGTGAAGTAAAATTGGTTTACCTTGCATCATGATAGCCATGACTCCTTCCTCCATCAATTCTGTTCTGTTTGTGTTGGTTCCCTGCGCCAGACTTCCCATCACTACTGCAGATTCCACCAGAACAGCGGGAGGAGAATCAACGGATGTTAAGATTTGAAGAAGTCTGTTTCAAAACATTGAGATATAGAAAAATGTAAATAAACTGCTCATCTACTTGAAAAAATGAAACCTGTGTAGGTTAAGGTTTTAACAGTTAAGAAGGCTTGACATTTTTATCCTGACTGGCATCTTCTTTGACAGAGGCGGACCAATATGAAAAAAAAACAGAAATGTAAAAGAATAGCAAGTGTCCCTTGGTACACCCCCAGGTTTTTAAACTTTATAATTAGAGACTATGAGGTCTGAAGAACAAATACAAACATCTAGGCTAAATATAGACAAACACATTTCACAGAAATTCAAATCAGATACAATTACATAATAGGCATGAGTCTTCAAAAACATTCCACTGACCATGTTATTATAACAGTTATATTCACAAAAGGCAACATGTAATCTCTTATGATTCTTAATCATTTATCCAATCATTTTGATATTTATGGTACCTATGTTTCTTATACAGCCTCCATGTAAAAGGGGGGCTTATGGAGAGAGGGGGGGCAAAAAATAAGAGCCTGTGATACTTCTGCTTATTCAGTCATCCTCACTGAAACTGTCAAGAACAAACATCCCTTTGTGATCAATTTACAATGAACAAGCCAACTCAACATCCTTAATCCTCTTCACCAAAAACGGTCATTCTTAAAGCAGCAATTTGCGTTGATTCTCGGGATTCTCCAAATCTAGGATACTATACCAATGACGTAAACTAAGCTAACTGTAAAGTTTCAACTAAAACTATTCCCGAAAAGTGCAAAAAATATGACATTTTCTGATTTTCGTATTTTGAATCTATGACTTCGATAGACTCCTCCCACTTATAGGAACCTTGTGAATATGTATAACGGACAAGGTACTTTGAATAGCAAGGTAAACAGTAAACAAAAATCAGCTGAGGAGATGTACGTACTGCGCGAAGGGACAGTTACGGCATATATCATTGCATACGATGCCCTAAAAACCCAAGAAAATTCATCGCTCCGCAAAATAAAATCTGCTTTGCAGCAAGGATACATAAGAGAGAAAGTCATGGAACCAGGAAGAACTCGATCGGTACGTAACATTCGCTAGAACGATATTGTATCACTCTACTCGGTGTTACATAGGCTAGTTACTGTAGTACAATCAGACCTATTAGTGTGTGACTTACAATGGTTAGGCCTGAATAACGTTATGTACATGCTGTGCATTGTGCACTAAAAGCGCCAAGTCATGCATAAACATCTCTTCACTGATTGGTTGAATTTGAATAGGCGGTTTTGTAGAGCTGCATGTGATTAATACTAAATGATTCGATGTGTCAGGGAGACACTTTCTCAGAATCATATAAAAGCCTTAATTACTTGCTAATTAACGTTCGCTGTGGAGAAAAAATATGAGAAAGTCTTAGTTTTGTCTTTTGTGATTGTATTATGATAAAAACTTGATAGACACGGAAAAATTGAGGAAAAACGGCAACCAACGCAAAATGCTGCTTTAAAGGAACTCCTTGATTTACATCTGGAATATAAACAAAACACTTACTTTGGTACAACACCACAGGCCATCATACTCGTTTTGTTTCTGTTACTCCCGATGACTAAGTTCCGTACTTGCCTACGAGAAAAAAAAGAAGATACGTATTCTTATGTATATATACATATGAATCAAAACTATTAAGTAAACTTTAGAGGCACATTTTATGATTTTTTTTCTTTTCCATATAAGTGTCTGATTGTGTGCCATTGGAATATCCCTATAATACAAACTATAGCAACAAACGACCAAAGTCTGAAACAACTTACTTGAGATTAAACAAGAGCTGCTCATGGTCCTGGGTGCTCAGGTTATCCACATAAACCTGGTGATGGGAGTGATCCTATTGGAGAAAAGAAGGACATAGTCGTAGTGAACAGAGGTGGAAGAAATTGAAGCTACATTATACACTGATGGCCACCTTTGCAAATTAGGATCTAGTTGAAGCATCATCCGGACTAGCTGTAGATCTAAAAAGATCATTTTAAAGGCATTGAAGACTCGCCCCAAACCGCGTGCGGCCATCTGAAAAAGTTAACTTTCTGTTGCTTGCAAGTGGCGTTTTGTTCGTGTCGCTACAAAATGCAGACAGTAATGAAATGTTATACCTTAATTGTTATCTTTAGCTGGACCTGAGATGTCCATCGCTTTATCGTTTGTATACTGTGCTGTGGGTATTGACCGCAGCTGTATGTACTGACTGTACACTAGTGTCTAATTACCGACGGTAGCAAGCTGTGGGTGTATTTTCTGGGATCGATGGTGGTGTCTAACACTTCTGTTACACCTCATTCGAAACTGGGTCAGATCACCGGCATTAGACATTTCTTTTTGTGCGAGTCTTCACACCTTTCAAGTCCAAATAAGGTATCCCAGGCGGTTACCATTAGTTTCTGCACCAGTTTGTTTTCGCCATTAAAATAATGGTGAGCTCTGCCGCAACGCGGAAAGTACATTTTTCTATGGCGGATACTACCATTTTTGTTTAGGTATATAATTATATAATTGTTTATTTGTTTGTTGGAATAACCATGCATAGAAACTGAAAAGGAATATTAAGGCAGGTAAAGACCAAATTGTTTTCTTATTTTCACATTTACAAAAAATACATATAGAATTATAAAAAAGGGTTATTAAAATCTATAGGCTGCCTACCAGAAAATTTTCAATGGCATTGCTTAGCCTTGATATTTATTATTCATAACATGTTATTCATAACAAAGCTGTAATACTTAAAACTATTTCACTGAATATTAGTTTTGTTTGTATAATCCATGATATGACCATGGATGTTTTCCCAAAGTATGTACATGTACCTTTCTTTATTAACGAAGGTCTCACTTTTGTCATTTGTGACCCAAAGTCAGTAATGATGTATTATTGCTACTGGATAAAAAATGAATCACTTCATTGCATTCCGGACAGGAGAAGCTTTATTTATGAGTAAGGCATATGGTATAATTCAAATATCTCACAAGAACATTTCAGGGTCCAAGGAGAGGATCTCTTTCTTTTTAACAGAAATTTCTATGTAAATGCAAACTTTTCACACAAAGAAATTGTAAACTACTATATATCATATTTATTTTAATTTTGTTAATGGGATGCAATAATTAAATGTTTACTACATGCATTCAAAGTGTTTAAAACACATTAATCAGCAACAGGTACTTGTAAGTTGTAGTTCACAGAGTTTAAGCATGGTTTAAACAAGGAAAAGCCAGCGTCCTTTTTAGCATCACTGTTAGGCCAGAAGCTGGTCACTTCGCCCAACAACCATTTCGCCCAACTGCCATTTCGCCCAACCTTACCATTTCGCCCAACCTTGTTGGTCATTTCGCCCAACCAGCATGGTCAATTCGCCCAACCTTGCTGGTCATTTCGACCAACATTGATTAAATATTATACTTCAATATTGGTCAATTTAATAAGGAAACGTTCGGGAATTGTTCACGTTACGGGATACGAACCTAATATTAAGGAAACTTGAAGTCGTGGTTACAGTCTGTAGGATGGATCAGTGTTTTAGGGGTTTGGTTTGATAGGTTTTTATGGAGACCGATTCCCCTTTGTTTGTATAATAATATAACTTCCATTGTATGCGTAACCGCCTAAAGTAGTGTAATAGTAATATAACCCAAAATAAATCAAAACTGAACTAAGTGAAATAGAAAAGGTGATATTATTCCACACCGATTCACCTTTGTTTGTATAATAAAATAACTTCCATTGTATGCGTAACCGCCTAAGGAAGTGTAATCCTCCCATTATACCCGAAATAACTCGATATTGAACGGACATCACTTTATTTACCTACCACAAAGTAATATAACCCAAAATAAATCAAATTGAACTAGTGAAATAGAAAAATGATATTATTCTGACTGAATATGAGTAAACAAATGGGTGGGCTAAATGACCATGCTGGTTGGGCGATATGACCATGCTAGTTGGGCGAAATGACCATGCTGGTTGGGCGAAATGACCATGCTAGTTGGGCGAAATGACCATGCTGGTTGGGCGAAATGACCATGCTAGTTGGGCGAAATGGCAGTTCGGGTGAAATGGTTGTTGGGCGAAGTGACCAGAAAGGGTTAGGCCTACCCCACTTATTAATACTCATATTTCAGGGAACTTTGAAACCGTTTCACTTCTAGATGAATGT
This sequence comes from Apostichopus parvimensis, assembly GCA_000934455.1. NCBI lineage: Eukaryota > Metazoa > Echinodermata > Holothuroidea > Aspidochirotida > Stichopodidae > Apostichopus > Apostichopus parvimensis. Next base: position 18,451 of record KN890401.1, read on the forward strand.
AGCAATATTTGTAGTTAGATTGTAATTCAACTTTGCCATGGACAATTACACAGTAGCAACTATTTGCACATGAAATCCCTTCAGGGTCACGACGTTACCGTGGAATTGCCGTACACGGAGTCTAACGTTAAGCCTAATGTTAAGTAAGGCTAGGAATGATGAGAATTCTTACAACATCCATGTCTTCGTCCAGTTTACTTTCTGTTAACATTCTGTAGAAATATTGATGAAGTGGGCCTCTTCTCCCTTAAAAATATTCAAAGCTATGCCTTTACTTCAGTCCCTTTGCAAAGACTAAATTTGGGATGTGGAAACTCCCATCACACGAGTGGCATGGCATGTTGATAAACTGTAACTGTCTGCTACACTGCCTGTCATTAGACTTTTACTCACATCTTTTCTATTCATTTTGTAGATGGGCGGTAAATTTGTTTGAATCATCGAATTTAATATGATCTGGAACTCTCATTCCACGGTAACGAAACGTACCAACAGCGGCTGGTCATGTGACGTGCTCCCAGGAGCTATTAACATATTATTTAACCCTTTGTCAGTTCGAAGAGAAAAGTGTTCCGTAGACAACGGAACGCCACTACAACGGGCATTTACAGTAAATTTGAGAATAATTTGGTTAGGTTTAGATGATAATTGTGTTGAGATTTACTTTATGACTCATAAAAAGCTTGATCTGCATAGACCCTGGTTACTATTCGAACATCTACTGTCAGAGTCTTATGTTATAGATTGCTTACTAGCCTATCATGATCGGGCTTGTTTACGTGCAAAAACGTGCCTTGTGTTGCTAAGGCAAAACGAAACCTGTCGTCTGCTTCTCCCGTCTCTATGTACATTTGTGTACACACCATACAAATTGATTATTTCTATGGTACACACTGATTAGCTGCTTTCGTTCTAGCTGCAGTTCGATTGTTTTAGAAAAAAAATACTCAATCTGGCAATTTTTGAATTAAAAATTGCGGTTAACAGTGTAAAAGGGTACCACTTAGCTATATTCCATTGTTTGCGTAGCTTCCACAGGAATGTGGTGGCTATACTATGAGATCAAAATATTAGTTGTTGCAGAATACGCATTCAAGGAGCACTACAAGAGTTGAGTGCTACAAGAGCGCACGTCACATGATCCTCTATGGTTGGTAGGTTTCTTCAGCGTGTCCTAATGAATTGACGTAGTCGGTCCAGATTTATATATACGCCGATGATTTGAACCGTAGTCGCGTCGCTTTCAAGATGGCGGCCTCCATTAGACCACTCGGAGCTTCTCTCTTTATCATTAAAGCCAACGTTTTAAGATCACCTTACAAGACATCAAATCATTTTATATTACCTTTGTTGTGCTGTAATAATGCTTGCAGTAGTAAGAACATTTATTCATCGCCAGATTACCAACAATCCAGGTAAAACATCGAATGATAGCAAAAAGGCATAATTATCTAACGTAAATAACAGTTACACTATCGTTAGCCCTGTAGTGTTACAGAACAGGCTATCGTTAGTGCAATTGCTGGCCCCTGGAACAACACTGATATTCATCATCATCATCAACTTCGATGCTGTTGGCCAAAGGCCATTTCATCGCTCCACAGAAAAATAAACTCCACAAATTAAACTCCAGAAGTTACTGTTGAAAATCAAACACTCCAGGTTTATCCTTCCGGAATGAATTAAGCCTCGATTTAAAACAGTTCAAAGAGGGAGAATTAACAACAAAAGAATTCCAATAATTAATAGATCTCTGCGTAAAATTCTTTGGACGAAGCGCAGTGTTCACTCTAGGTTTAACTAACTTGTAGGAGTGACCCCTCGTAACTGATCCATGTGATCTTATAAACAGGTCATGGGTACGGTAGTTGGGTACGGTGTACGGTAGTTGACGCTGTAAATATCAAATTGTGATTTTTGAAAGCAAGTTTTAGGAGTTGGTGGGAGCTATTAACCAGATCTTCGATTCAATAAAGTCAAGGATGTCGCTCTTGCTTATTTACCCTATCATCGGTTCAATACGTGTTGCTTTGCTGCGGCTTATTTACTTGATCATCAGTTCAATAATAATGGGGCTCTTACTTATTTACCGGACCATCGGCTAAATAATCAATTCATTGTTGCGTATTTACCCAATCATGCGAAACATTTATAATTCATTCTTATTTTTGCTGTATTAATTTTCTCAAACATAACATTATTTCAAACAAATATTTCAACAGCTACAGGAAGCTAAAAAACTGGAATTATCCAGGCTTTAAGTATAACTTAGCCCTCACACAATGTTACTCATCCTCGCCACCATCTGCTACTTCCAAATGGGCTATTGTTCGGCTGGTACAAAAGGGTGGAGAACTCTCAGAGCAAATTCTTTACAGCATATCACCAAAGCTGCATGGCTTATATAGACAGTTTATTGATGGTAAGTCTAGGTGTCACAACATAATAGAAAGCAATATCCTAGAATCATCATTTCAGTAGTAAAGTAATTCCAGGAATTGTTCTGGTACATTTTTGTGACCAAATAGCCTACATAGAGTAAACTGTCAATTTGGAACTAACAGGTCACACACATACAACATAAACAATTCTGCAAACTTATATTGTGAATTTTTTTTACTGGTCTATGATAAATGATTCTGCTAATTAAGTATTGCTTGAGATAAGTCATCAAGATATCATCAGGATTCAGGATATGAAAAAATGCACATCATTGTATTGTAGTATTGATCACCACAGTAGAGTAATATTCTGTAAAAGCTTGTGAACACAAATCATGTTTAGGATTTTAAGTCTTAATATCGCATTTACAAGCGAGTTGATTTTGGTTTCTGCAGGTGGGAAAGCCTTCATCACAGATGTAAGGTTTGTGTACAGACTAAGAGGTAGAATGAGGGAAGAGAATTTAGCATTACAGGATTTACCCTGGAGAGATATTTACATAAAGGACAAGGTATGTAGATGTCCCATTATATCACTCTGTGTCCTATACCCACCCCACTCTCTCGATTCTTTCCCTGGGAGTGGAAAAGTCAAGTGGTAAATTATGAATGAACATCCGGTACTTAAAATAATTAAATTCATAATTGAAAGTAGGTGGGTGCATGTAATATCAGTGAATAATTTATCCAGTATCGCATCACAATTGCGCATGTACAATTGCAATGATGTACACTAAAGCAGTTTTGTACACACGGACCATAGTATTTTATAAGAGACATAGTTAAAGAGCTTTCAGAACTGCTACACAAAATTCTAACTCTAACTTATTCGCTAAATATGTTATAGTGTTTCCTGCAATGAACTTGACGTATACATTGTTTGTTAAACTGGCTGTCTTACCCAAATATGCTAGATAGGGAACAAATGGTTTAGCTATGAATAATCTTTTTAATTCTTGTTTTACTGGTCCAGAGAATCATGTTGCTTCTTTTTGAAACAAATATCTATTCCAGTCCTACAATATGTTCATACGAGAGGCACTTAATAGGCCTAGTCTGCCATTGTATCCATAAGAAATGGTATTGTTATTTAATAGGAGATAATAAATAGCTGTAATTATTGTTTGTATAGGAACAATAGATTAATTACCCTGAGGGAACTCAGCAGGAAATAGAATATGGTAGAATTATTTACAAGGGTAAAATACAATCCAAAAATTTTCAAAAATAAATAAATAAAAAATGATTGTGTGTGATATGACATCATTCCCTGACAACATCCTGCAGATTAGAGAAATTATTACATTGTTTGTCTTATCCAAAACTTAATAATAAACAATAATTGTAAAATTGTTTTATTATGATTTGTTTTATCTTGTATTAACAGGTGACAAGAGACATGGGAAAGGTTATTCCGACTATGATTGTGACATGGCTGCCATTTGCCTTCTATGTGATGTTACCTCTCATGTGAGTTCAACATTTCATGCAATCAATAATTAGGCTCTAATGAATGTTTATATGAAGCTTGTGACTTTGTTTTATTCATTCTGACCAAGCAATATTATATTCACACAAGACCCATCAATCTAAAAAAAGGGCAGAGGCAGATCCAGGAGTTTCAAGCAGGAAGGGGTATGGCCCTGGGGTCAATGAAGATGTCTCCCATGTAGGGAGATCTGGTGGTCCTCACCCAGAAAAAGTTAAAAGAAACATTAGAAATGAAAAGGTTCATTCTGAGGCATAGTTAGGCTTAAAAGTAGGTCAATAATTAAGTCTACATGCAAGGTTGTGCTAATTACTAGTTTAATTTTTTCTGTGGGGTTGGAACAAAAAGGGTGGGGGGGGGGAACCCTCACATCCTTCCTGGATCCATGCCAGAAGAGTAAGAGATCTATGTGCCTATGCTACAACCCATTCGCTTCGTTGTTAATTCGCAAGTTATGAACTGTTTAAGCCAATGAAGACAAGTTTTTTGTCCCACAAACTGAAAGTATAAATTCTATATGTTTTCATCGACAAACCGCTTTAATGATCCCTGGTGAGATTTTTTGGCAGAAGTTACAGATTACAATTTGTGGTATGTTATCTAACCTCTAGCCATTCTATGGTGTACCTGGACACTGTGGTAAAACCCATTCAAAGTGCAGCATCAAATACATAAAGAAAATAAAACTGTTATTTCTCTACCAGCTGTAAGTCCTAGGAGTGGGAAAAGAATTGTAGTCTATTACTTAATAAAAGGAAATAATTTATACATAACTTTTTTAGACTTTGTCCACTCTCAATTTTATATTAATGTAATTAATCAGATGCTGTGGGAAGAATGGCCGACTATTACTTACAGAGCTATGATCTTCTGATCCAACACGGAAACAGTTTCCCATGTGAGAGTTGACTTTTGTTTTTAAACCTTAATTTTGCAGATTTACTTTCCCGAGACAATTTCTGTCCGACCACTTTTTAAATAAAGAACAGTTATCACAATTTCAAAGCAAGTCTTTGAAGAGGAAACGTCTTCAGGAAGAAACCATTTGGAGTCTCATAAAAGAGGAGACAGTGAAGCCTCCAGCTGGTTCCCTCGTTTCAGACAACTCGTCATTGATCGAGAAATGTCCTGGCATGGAAGTTGAAGAAGTGTTGAGGCTGCGCAATCTGTTTGAGAATCAGTTACGACTCGAAGAGTTACCCAGGAAACACTTGGTGAGTGACCTTATGACCTGAAAATGTTGTATATATTGGCCGAACATTGTTTAGTGTCAATATAATATAAAATTAAATAATATAAAAATTATGCCATATTGATGTTTTTTTAAATTCAATATGTATTCCCTTCTTGCTCACCTGTCCTCCCACAACCTCAGCACTCTTTGCTCTGACGTGCCTAGAGTGAAACAGTAACCTTCTTCGCACTGTACACCCTCTTTTGGTCAAAGACCCTCCTTCTCATTCGACCACCACAAAGTGCCAAGAATATTCTGGCAGACTTTGGATTTTACCTTCGGATCTGCATGTTTTTGGTTCCTTGGGAACCTCTTTTGGGATCTTTCTGCCAACCTAATTCTTTTTCTTGAATTTTTTTCCCCTATCATATATGTATATAACATCCATATAAGAGTCTTATACCAATTCTTGCATTCCCAGGTAGCTTTGTGTAAGCTGCATTCTCTACTTACCCTCATGCTGCCTTCATACATGCTTCGTACAAGACTCGCTGGAAAGTGCTCTGTGCTGCAAGCGATTGATTTTGCCCTGAGAAGAGATGGCTTGATTACAATCGAAGAACAAGACCTGAAAAAGGTGAGAATCTTAAATCATTTGTTTGTTTAATTGTTTTTAATCTATTTGGTTGTTTACTTTTACTTTTTATCTGTGTTGCTCTCAAATTATTTAATCTATTTAATCTAAATTTAATTTAATTAAATCTGAATTTAATCTAGATTTAATCTAAATTATTTAAAAGTCCCAAAATATGAGATATTTATCCTTTCCCGTTCACAGTTGTGTTATCAACGAGTGTTTGATACGAGCGAAGCAACTACTGCAACGATGCATGTCTACCTCAACTCTTGGCTGGAGACATCTGCAGTACTGAAAGGTAAATTTTGTACAGTCAAGGTGCATTTTGGATTGAACAATTCACTTTTCACATTTCGAATTCACGATTTTTTCCACGATTACAACTGTCGGCATCGGGTGGGGTCTTGTCACGACACACGCAATGTGTGTTAAATGCAGCTTGAAAAGAAGATTCCACTTTTTCCAAGTCATAATTTTTTTAATTTATCTTTTTAAATACTCATTTTAAGATTTATTTCATATTTCCTATATATACATATATATATATGATAGTGACCCTTTTCGTTTGACTGACTCATCCAAGAATCTGTTGTTCAAAAATTTAATGTATTTCTTGTTTGTTCTACTTGCTGGCTTGACCATTCACACATATTTTTGATAGTGCACTACACATCACACAACTCGATAGAGTAGTATATATAATATTGACATAGTACCCTGTGTATAGAAGTCTTTTAATCTTAATTAAACACTAACCACTTAAAAACACTTAGTGAATGCACGATGAGAATATTTTCACCGCAAACTGCTGTCGAACTGAAAATAGCCAGAAGCACTCATCTCTGGATGTCCTTAACTTGCATAAAGCGAAAAGCAAGAAGAAAGACTCCTTTGTTAAGACTTACGTAAATATTAAGCTAGTAAGGAAACATTATTTGACTTGCGTTCTGTTATATATGGGCCTAATTATAAATGTTAAATATTGGATCAGGGATTTTTTTTTTACAGTATTGCGTTGCAAAATGCTCTTCAAAATGTTCAAATTGCTATACAAGTCCCCAAAAGATGTATTGCATGCTTTGTTTGTACAGAGGAACCACTGTATTTTGTGATGAAATTCTTGAAAAAAATTTGAAAATATTCAATGAAAATATTTTGAGATGAAATTCAGAGCCTTCAAAACTGCTACACCAAAATTTGAATAGCTATTTATTTCCTGTAATGAATTTACTAACAACCATCTCTATTTTAGCTCAGTTGTTAACGCAGGTGCCTTCCAATCATAAGGTCCCCGGTTCAAGTCACTCCAAGATTAATATATGTGGTCCAGTTACAGAGTTGTTGACAATTGATAATCATTGACGTGATATGAATCTAAGAGACTGACTTCGGTCAGCTTGTGGCTTTGATAAGCCAATGAGGCTTCTTCGCGAGTTTCTGCTTCCAGGACGATCTCAATACATACAAACATACATTTTCATTGTTTTTTTCTTTCTTTTTGCTAGATTCTGAGCAGTCGTTATACCTTCATCTTCCATTGTTTAAGAAGCAGTTATAGATGTGACAAAACTCTTGGGGTATGACTCTCCTTGGATCGGATGATTTACTGGGCTCAGCGTGCTGAAGAGTTCAACTAGTTCAACTACATACACTAGTCTGACCAATGTAAATGATCGCACATAAGCCGACACCCCAACATCCAACTATGGGACTAACCGTTTAACCCAGTGCAGAAAATCTTTGTGTCTCACAAAATTTGATGGAATGTTTGGTTTGTTTTGGAAATTTGTGACATTTATTGGTAAATTTCATCATTGTACCTGTTGCGATTTTTTTTGTGGAAAAATGAATTTAATCAGAGGATGGATACTACTAGGTACATTACCTCCCTACCTTCTCTTGAACAGTGAGTTAGATAAATTCAAACTGTTGAGATTCAATAAAAAAGTTTAAGTTTAAGGTGGTATATGGTATCAGGGTTTAGGCTTGACATTATAGCATATAAAATCCACCTCCTGTACAATGCTGGTAATTTTCATGGGTTCAATTTTTTAGGGTTTATGTGGTAATTTAAGTGCCACCTTGAAATAAGGTATATTAATTTAAATATTAGGTATCCTGTAGAACTCTTAATCTGCCTTCTACTTTCTTCAAGGGTCTAAATCTCCACGATACTGGAGTTTTATCGTAGCCTTGGTCCGTACCACATTATATCTCGTTGCAATGTGCTTTATATTCATAGTACTTCCCATTTTAACCTTAAAAAGGTTGAATATCTTTATCTAAGTTTTGCTTTCTGAAAGCCTGTAAAGTTAATATGTTATCAATTTGAAAAAAAAATGCAGTTTCATATGAAACAAGAAGTCTTATGAATGTTTATATACAGTATCAATATAAATTACTGTTTGAAAAAAAATAATAATTTCGTTTTTTTTTTTCGTTTTTTTTTTCTGGCTATTACATCTTGTAATCTATATTAGATCTTCTCTTATCATCATTAATTCAATAGGGTTTGCCATTGGGAATGTCATTAATGTGCTGCTGTATATTACCCCAGTTGACGTGGAACAATTCAACAAGTTCTTCAATGACAATACTCCGTTATTATTAAAACACTAGCAATAATGCAATAACTCGATTATCAATGGAAAAAAAAAACACAAACATTGTATATTAGATGATTTATTTTATTTTCTTGTAAATTTTTTTCTCATATGCATCTCACACTTTGACACTATGAACTACTACACAGAAATACAACCAACGTATACTGAAATAAGAATCGACTTCTTCCTTCAATATGAGAAAGAAGTCTTCATATTTGGTCTATGACTAGGTATTACATAAAAGCCGCTAGTAGTAGAGGGCGCTTCAATACACAGGTAAAAATTGTGAATGTGTACAAGAGACAAGCCGGTTGTTATCAGAAATGTTTTCTAATAAACAATATTAGTCCACAGAAGTGGCGTTAATATTAAACGTGAAAATAAATAACGGTCAGCACATACGACTATGGACTCTAAATCGGAAAATTAATACACTCCCGGACCAAACTGATCTAAAATGAGATGGTTTACTCGGTGCAGAAACCAATCGAAAACGAATCGAAACTTGGACAAGCTCTTTCAAAAGTCCTTGCAACTTTGTTTTCTGCGATTGTACAGAATGCAAAGTGTTGATATGTTGCAGAACAAGAGTTATCCATTTTCTGAAAAAAACACATTGAGAGACTTTAAAACAGAGAACGACTGGATTTACTAGAATTAGAGATTTAAAATGACAACATTTATGTAACTCAAGGACTAACATGAATATTAACTTAAGAATCGATCTGGACGTCAGATTAAATATTTCAAACCGAGGTCAACTTTGGCAGGAGTGAGCAAAAAAATTACTTCAGAGATACTGTGAAATATGAAAAGCCTCTCTTCAAATGTTCCTTTTAATACTCTTCCAAGTCAGAGATAACATAATCTTCATAAAAATTAACTTACATTGCAAACTTAAAATAGAAAACAACGAGTTGGTCGGAGGGTTTATATATGAAAAAGAGACAGTTAACAGATGTCACTTAAGAAGGTGGAAATCTAAACTAATTTT
>KN890401.1:34975-59260 GCA_000934455.1 Apostichopus parvimensis
AAAAAAAAAATCATTTTTTTTCAAAACTTTGAGATTCTAGATAGATTCATCTAGACAGACTAATAGCAAGAATGAACTATGTTGCACTTTGATGGGTTTCGAACATGTCAGTGTAGTGAAGGAATTAAAAACAAGGTTGAGATATATTTTCGAGGTTAATACTTAGTAGCTAAAGAAGAATCTTTGGGCAATCTGAGCTGGCAAAGTGAGACCTTGTAAAAAGACTTATCTTAAAACCACAGAAGGTGTGCCTCAAGATCTAGGCATTCCAGACGTAGTATTGGCAATATGTAAATGAGATGTTAATGAGATGTAAATGAGATGTGATCACGCTGCAGCAATCCGGCTGTAATTTCAGTTGTCCATGTTACAATCGACTGGCAAGTAAGGCATGATGAAAGTTGGCACATGATTAAACCTGCAAAAATAAAAAAATGAATTAAAAATTTAAAAACATAAACAAAATGAAAATTATTATTACAGATGCCCTATACAAAAATACCCACCAGCATAAATGTGCATCACTTACAGTAATGTAGTATATGAGTGTCTATTATCCTTATCTAATACAGACAAAACCTTGAAAAGCTTACAGACTCAGCCACAAACAACTTTGTCTCGCTCGAGTGTGTGGTACCATCACACTGTAGCAAATTTATGTATGTTTCTACACATAATGGGACTTACCAGTTACAGAAAAAAAAGTTGAAAAATGTTGCTTCTAATGGATGACAGGGACTAAAACTGTCTGAATCCTGGAGAGATAACTACTGATATGCACTGTGGCACATTAATTGTTTTAGTATATATACAGCACACAAGTGAACACAAATTAGATTAAACACTGATTCCAACAGTATGCATATTTGCCTGTGTAAGGCACCATGTCTATGGTAGGATGCTAAGGGAGGGAGGGGGGGGCTGCAGCATCATGGGAGGGGGGGCTGCAGCATCATGGGGGGCTGCAGCATCATGCAGCCAGGCTGCACAGGACATCATAGTTTGTGCAGTTTCACACGACAGGCATTGCTGGTCACCAAGATAATCTCTATACTTTAATACTGATTCAGTAGGAAGCTGAGGGGGGCTGCAGCATCCTGTAACAAGGCTATGTACAGTGAGACACAATCGTTTGTGCTCCACAGTTCATTACAATTGGTACAGCTGGTCTGCAGGGCTAATCCCTACTAATAGGCATTGCTGGTCTGCTAACATAATCTCTATTGCTTGATACTGATTCAGCCTGGCTGCAGGGTATTTTGCAGCTGCTGCAGCTTTTCTTCTAGGCAGAGTGCCAGACCAATATCAAAAGTCTATCAAAGGTTTAAGCTTCAAAGGTGGTATATCTCTCCAAAGAGCACACATCATTGACGGACAAGATTTAAGACATGGCAATTTTCACCTGTGGTCATGTGTAACCTTGTGCTACTTTTTCTATGACCCATGATGCCTATCCGCTCCTCCATCTCCTCGTTTCACATTTCCTCACTACAGTACCGTAAGGAATTGTTAAACATATTTGAAAGACTCCTAATAGGTGATCAACAACAATACCAGAATGAAATCTTATTCCAGCCACTTTAAACTTTGCTCTCGCAAACATCTACCTGGTATTAAAATGTAAGTTGGCCTGACGTTTTGATCCTAGTAAGGATCTTCTTCAAAGGATAAATGACAAGTAACAGTAACAGAAGAGACAAAAACAGGCACAGAAAACAGACAGGTTAATGAGCATGGTGAACACAAAGAGATAGATGTAAGGGGATTAGTAGACAAGGGATGGAGAGAAGAAAGAAACCAGCAGGAGAATGTCCGGCCAACTTACTTTTACACATTCTCTTACACAGGCTCTCTAGTGGATAAGCAGTTGCTAACAGTTTTATTTTATTTTGGTATGAAAATGAATTAAAATTCAAGTCCAAATGACTAAGATTATGAATCGAAATTTGTGGAAGCTAACAATAAGATCTTAATTATGTCGACACACACCTTATTCCCTCTCCCAACCCTTGTCTGCACCCTGTCTTATCCCCTCCCCCACCCCTCCCTACTCCATCTGTCTACTGCCATTAAATTATATATTAATATATACTGAATTAAATTCCAACTTACTCTAATCTGCCACAGCTGATTTCAGGATTGGTAAAGTTGTCATTGGTTTGAATATACCAGGTACGGGTGACTCCATCGTACGATCCACAATGAACGCGTCACACTCGACGAGTAATTTCTCCTTTTTTGGCAATTTCTTTTCCCGTCTGGTTATCCCGTCCTGGGATACCCCTAACCCTGAATCGTTGCTAGCGTCGCATGGCAACGAGTGCATGCTCTCCTCCAGATCGTTCGGAACGCACGGATCTTCCGTCCCAGAGAACACAGCAGAGTCACTGGAGGAGTCGGACGAATCCCTCTCCTCTTCTTCCGACAATTTCTTCCTCCCTTCATCCTCTACATCTTCACTATCCTCCAACGGAGTGTCCCCATCCTCCTCCTCCTCCTCTTCTTCCACGACAATGTCATCGTCATGGTTACCCTGCCTATCGGTACACCCTTCTGACATAGCCACCGTACTTTCAACTTTCTTTGGAATGGTACCTTCATCTCTATCTTCTCTTTCGCAATCGAGCGAGCTTTCCTTGTCAGCCGGCATTTCTAGAGATTCCGATCCGTCGCCGACCGAGAAGTACTGCCTCTGCCAAGAGGCATTCCCTGGCGTCGCTGAGGGGGAGGGGGAGGGCTTGGCTGCTTCCTTGGGAAGGTTCAGGCCCTGTACTGTGTATAAACCAGACGACACCGGAGTAATACTGTTGGTGGCGAGTGCCGTCTCCTTCATCTCCTCGAAAGAGTTTGCAGTCATGGACGAAGTGTACGTTGAATACAGGTGGGGACTGATCCCGTCGGTCAGCATTCCCAGTGTCACTGTGGGCTCCTGCCTTGTCGATTTGACAAGGCTCTGAAATATGGAGCCCATAGGGGGGAGCCCATGTCCCTCCGTGCTTGTTTGGGTTATACTTGGAAATTGCCCAAAGGACTGCAGAGTGGAACTTTGAGTGAGCTCTGTGTAAGTCTTACCCGTCTGTTCCTCCCTGTTGTTACCACCCTCATCCTCGTCCTGGTACTCGGAGCTTTCTTCTGAGGGTCCCGGAAATTCTTGAGCGTCGTGAAAGTAAAAGTGATCCCCACCATGCCCTCCTAGATGGTCGCCTCCGGACGTCGAACTCGCCTCGGAGCTGGAACTGACACTGTCCTCGGAACTGTCGTAGCTGGGAGTCGACGATAATCCCACGATACCGCACGACGGGTCCCCCTCTACGGGGCTATCGTCCGGGTCGTTGAAGTGAAGCTTCTGGGGTCCGTAACTGGCATTTAGACTTTGGCAAGACTCGATCCTGATGGGGATTCCCCCCTCAGATGATATACTACTATATCCCGGAGACTGGAAGGAACTCGACGGGAAACTTGGAAAATGTTCGCTGCGAAAACCGTCGTTATGAAGGTCCTTGCTCAGAGAGTTACTGAAAACATACGAACTGGAACTGAAACTACTCTGCGACGAATCGAGCGACTCAGTTTGGCCCGCAAACTGAGGTTCCCTCTCCGGTGACGAGAGCTCGTTGGACGATTCGTTCTCCGAGCCGTAGTCCTCCCACTCCAACTTCTGCATCGTCGAAATGAAGTGTTCTCTCACCTTGATGGGATTGAACTCTATCCGTCCAAACTCGTTCTGACAATAGTCTTTGGTACAACCGCACGGGAAGGACATCCTGTCCACCTGACATTTGATACCCGCCAGGCTGCACTGGCACTTCTGCGGATCGCAGTAGCCCGCGCAGTCGCACCCGCAAGATTCCCGGGAGATGCGAATCTTCTTCAATTCCAGTTTCTCCGTGCGATCTATCTTCCGGACTCCCGAGGTCCTGAGTAACAGCCTCCTCTGCTTCGTCGGTACCGGCTGTAGGAAGTAATAATCGCCGATGGCGATCTGGTTGATTTCTTCCTCCACGTCTTCGTCCAACGCCGTCTCTTGGAAGTCGCAGTTGCTCCTGAGCATCTGATCTCTTCGCCTCTGCAAGAGCTGGCTCTTGAGAGCAGTCCGATGACTCAGCTCTTGCAACTGGGCAAACTCGGCCAAGGTGAACTTCTGAATTGTGTCGTGTTTTGGTGACATTCCTGCAAGACAGTTAGGAAGATAAGACAAAAAAGGTGTCTGGTGATTTGCAGTTGGGGAAACTGGTTTTATTGAAAATTCAATCGTTATTGGAATGGGAATAATTGTAATGAAACGACAAAATGATATGATAGCTTGAGGGGCATACCTAAAGGAGCTTTTTGAACTTATTTTGATAAATTTTTAAGATTCCTTTCAATACTTTCATTGCAAACTATGAATTTATGACAATTCACTCTGAAATGTGTTTACTCAGTTTACTGATATGACGGTTTGTGCCCGGGTGACCAAATGTTGAAGGATAATATCAAATACATTAATGAGGGTTCTGCCAAGTTGGTCCTATCAGGGAGTTGTTATGACAATTCACTTGAAATGACTTTCTAAATTGAAAAGATTCCAAATTTGCGATTAAATGTTGAATTGGAAGCCACCCGACGTGTATATTGTAATCCTTAAGCCCTTGCGGGTTTCTCCCACATTTGTGGTCGCTTAAGCGTCGTAAAAATAACTGCTGATTATTGATTATGGTTCCATAACAACTCCCTGGTTCTATCTAGTTCCGTGAAACTAACGATGACTGTTTTGAGCAGCTCAACTTGTGATTTCTGAAGGATGGAACCCTGAACTAGTCAATCAATTTTGCAGCTTGTTAGTACGCAAGTTCATCGTGCATGTTCTCGATTTGTGAGCACTTTCGGGTGACTGTATTACTTCATTTCTGCGATTGTTACACCATGCAGAAATCCTGGAGAGAACGATTACTCACGCATCATAAACCTCCACGGCCAGGGTGACGAAACCTAGAAAGGTGTCCAAGACGGAGTAAATGCAACTCTTACATTCTGTTCACCTTATCAGACCATTTTGATTAGTTAGCAGAATAATGTAGGGGAAACGGAAGTTATCAAATTAAACGAGTGATAAATACGCTTAGCCCCGTTACTGGTCTTACCGAGAGTAGCTCCACCTTGGCTGGGGACAGACGTAAAGCCCTGAGACCGAGGAAAATAAAAGACTGTCACACCGTCAAATGAAACCCTTTTCTTTCTTCGCTTCTTCAATGGGGTGCCATCTTCTACGTGGAACACAAGATATATATATATATGTACAAGCCATGTGTATTAAATCGATCAAAGACAGAAAATCAGAAACAAGTATTGAATCATCAAAGAAAATAATTTAATAGTTGATTTCAAAAATTTTGAAAACAAAAAATGATGAGATAAGCCCTGAGCTGACAAAAAACATGGGAATATAAGCTGTGTGTACAAGGTTGTGTGATTATCAAACATATAAGGGAAAATGAAACAACCAATACATTTATTTAGCGACGCGACGCAATATTTGATACTGTAAGTTAATCCACATTTGCATGCCAAGAATTCTCTTCAAATTCCATCAAGAATGGATTAAATATGAAAAAAAAAAAAAATTTAAATTTGAATGTCAATGAACGTCCATTCAATCAGAGGACATATTCTGTTTTTTTCTGTAAATTTACTGATATCGATTTAAAATATTACCTTTTCTCTCCATAATGATTGGCTTGTAGTTTTTCTTGTTACCAAGGATTAATGACTCCTCGTCACAGGATCCTTCCTCGTCTTCCTGCTCCTCCGGTTTCCTCTTCAGTGTCTGTGAAATCTCCTTGGTAACTGTTGCCATGTTACCCTTTGTTGTCTGGTGAAAGGCTATGGAATCATGGGTGGGCTAGCAGTACCTTAAATTTAATAAGCACCTTTGGTTTCTGCAGTCATGATGAAATTTAGTCTATAAATTCTAAGAAAAAAGAAAACAAAAGAAAACAAAAATAGAACAGTTAAGCAAAAATATCACAAAATTTTGGCTATTGTATGTGTTGAGTTGTTGACATTATCTTAGGCTTAGGTGAGGCTTAGAATCCCACCTCACCAAATAATAAACACTACTTTGGAACCCTCTTTACCCTCCCCCCTCAAGTTTTCCTTCACACCCCTTCCCCCCTCCCTAATCCCCTCCTTAATTCTTTCCAGAAGTTTAATTCAGCTGTTGAACACAGCCCATGAACTTACATTATCTATATTCTATTGCTGAGAAACATTCTAGCAAATTCTGTCAGAAATCCAGGAATGGATGTTCCCTCCTTCTGGATTGAGACTATTTGAGACATTTTACTTCTAAGTTATAATATCAACATCTGAGCCAAAGTATCATTCTCCATCTCCTTGTACCCTCACTGGGAAACCTGATCATTATGCGCATACTTACACCACATTGCATCTGATAAGATGTTGCAGACACCCACACATCTTAGACAGGCAAAAAATGGGGAATCAAGCCCTTGAGAGTGAAACTGAAACCGATTCTTTTAAATACGAAAGGTGGAATCAATTTGTGCAAAAGTATTAGATATGGCATTCACTAACATACAAAAAGGTGGTACAACAGAGTTTGATCTACAGTAGGACAAGACACATTACGTAGTCAATGAATGTTTGTCCGCTGTGACTTTCCTTCAGTATTCCCATATATGCATCCTATCTCCCTTCCCCCCCCATTCCCCCCAATGTCCCTTTCCACCTTTTCTATGTTCTACACTGGCACAGGGGGTTGGGGTGGGGGGGGGGAAGAATGCCAAACACTGCTTAACTGTCTAATATATTCTATAGCTTCTGTATATGCATCCTTTCTCCCCCACCCCACCCCACCAACTCTCCCCAACTCCTACTCCCTTCCCATCTTCCCTGACAAACACTAACACAGAGGAGAACAGGGTGAGCTGATCATAGTGAATATTGCTACACTGTCCTACAGGTAGTAATCTAAGTTGTAACCTGTTGCTGGTTATGGTTAAAACAATCAGTAAATCCTGTACTGTAATGAAACAGTAACAATATATGGCAAAGAAAGGTACTGCCTTAGAACATATTTTATAAGTAAAGGATTTCCAATTTTCCATATGCATCAAATCTCACCCCACCCCGCCCCCACCCTCCTGAACTACTACTATCCATTCCCACCTTCCTTGATAAACACTGTTGCACAGGAGACAAGACTACTGATCACAGTGAAGATTGATATTACATTACAGTAGTATAATTTACAAATATCTACTGACCAATTGACTACAGGAATATCTATTTGTACATTAGCGGGCATGGATTTGATGTTGTATGTCACATGTGGACAACAGCCTGCATGGATCCGACGTTGTATTTAACATGTGGACAACAGCCTGCATGGATTTGATGTTGTATGTAACATCTGGACAACAGTCTACATGGATCCAATGTTGTATGTCACACATGAGGAAAACAGCCTGCATGGATCCGATGTTGTATTTAACATGTGGACAACAGTCTGCGTAGATCCAATGTTGTATGTCACATGTGGACAACAGTCTGCATAGATCCAATGTTGTATGTCACACATGAGGACAACAGCCTGCATGGATCTGATGTTGTATGTCACACACTGACAACTGATCTTATAATGTAATGTGCATGGTATGGTATGGAGGGGGAGGGGGTGGGTGGGTGGGTAGATAATAGAAGGGAGTGATAAGTGGAAGGGAGGGGGATGGGGGTGAGAAGAAGGTAGAGGATGAGGACTATTCTGTATCCTTCACATTAACATATTAAAGGCAAACACTGTACAGAAAAACCTTGGTCCATTTTATGAAAGTAAATTACCACAAGTGTAATGAGGGAAAAAAAGGAAAATATGTCGTCAGCAACAATCCTTGGGGTAAGGTTAAGAGAGGAAGAGGCAAGGGCCAAGAACAAATGCCAGTACTCTTGCCAACATCAACCCTTCAAGCATTATCACTGAATTAATTTAAATTAAAATTTACACAGAAACAATTAATGGGTTAAAAAATGGTTTCCATATGTTCGTCATTGACACAATTGTCATTCTCTTTGAGCATTTATAATTACAAGATACACATTCCACTCACATATCACACGGTCGTTGCTAAGTAACAGCAGGACGTATGGCTACGACAAAAGTGTTCCAATCCTTTTACATACAACACAAAGACACCTGATCGAACTACTCTTATGCCTACAATTAAATACCAGTACATTCCCACACTGCGTTGAATTCCGTAGAGGTAGAGTATCAAGATCTTCTTGAAAGACGATGAGAAAAACAAATCCACTCATTAAAATTTAACCGTACAGACTAACCTTTTCCGTCTTGTGTGAACTAGATAAACCCCAACAGAGAGAATTATTCTTCTAATGAACAAGGAGGCGAGCATTAGATGTTACCCAAAGCGCCCATTAACAAATGATGCATGTTTCACAATCTATTACACAACTCTAATTGCCGTTCACTACGTCTACACCTCGTACATTAAAACCTGGCCGATCGCAAAGCACTTCCACGGCCGTCTCTCGTTGTGACAGAACCTCTCTCTCTCTCTGAATGCATGATGATTATTTATTTTTTTCCCTCTCCCCCCAATGACATAAAACAACTCTGCAATGAATTTGACTCTGATGACGGGGACGGTTGCCATGGCATCCTGATGAGATGATGCCGAGGTTTCTACACGTTTTTACGTGGCCTATAACGAAGGTGTATACATACTGCACACAGTACAGTATGCATGGCACAGGCAGATGAGGAGGAGGAGAAATGGACAAGGCATAAATTGAAGAGTAGGTACATAATTATTACAAACAATCCCAAGCAGGTAGAATTAAATGAGGCCGGCACGGTGTGAATTGTAACGGAATCTCCTCACAGAGTTGTCGAGGAGGAGGATGCAATGACGATGAATGAATATGGAGACTTTTTTTTCTTCTTTTTTTCTTTCCATTTGCACTGACAGGATTTCTAGGAATTTATGAGAACTGACCGTCAGTTTACAATCCAGAGGGGTTTTCTGTTGCATCGGTGACGTTTAAAGCGACGATGTGTTTGATTATGTCCGTGTAGGCATCACGAAAGACGATAGGAAGCGATTACTTTTCTGTCGGTTTTTGGTGCGAATCGGAAGTGTAGAAAGAATGTACATAACGTGTTTATACAATCAGCAAGTACAGTGGTTGAGTGGTTAATTATACTGTACAACTACTGTAGCAATAGGAAATGTTAAACAGACACTTTGCATAGAGTCAAGTTGCATTGTGTACTGAATTCTTCACAATCTGATTGTCTTGGGGTACGTACTTTAATACATACTCGAATGGTGAAAAATTCTCCGAGAGAGACAACAAAATAATTTTCCATCACAGACAATCAGACAATCACAGACAATCACAGACAATCAGAAATATCATTCATAATTTAACCCGCTCCCATTTGAGAGATACCCTAGTTTAACAAGACCCTGCTATATTTTTAATGGGTGATATCATACAGCCACTGCAAAGGGAAATCTTTTCTTTTACCTTTTGAAATTCCTTTAAAAATCTGAAAGGTAATGATGTATTCACAGACGAAGTATTCAACAAATGGTACCATCGTTAGGTCATGTAAAGAATTTAAAAACCAGATGGCTACATTATAATAAGATGACCATATTTTTGACCAGGAAATTCATGGACATATTGATAATGACCCTCTCCCCCCCCCCCATATTGACATCAAAGTTTAGTACCTACAAAGTAATTTTAATGAAAGGCATTTTGAGGGTCTCTTCATGTTCTGGTGGTCTGATGTTTTGAATTCTAAATGTTAGAACACCTCATCCAGACACTATTTAGTCCAAAGATACAAAATTACAATGTCGCCAATATCTTGAAAGCCGCTGGAAGCCTTATTACTCAGCACTAAATGGAAAACGATGCTGTGCGTAAAATACAGGCTGTATGAAAATATTAAATGATCTGGGTTGCCTTTATCTGTGAGCCATGTTACTGAAATTTATTTCTGTACTGCTTACAGTAAAAAATCACCACTTAGTTTATACACTTCCAGCTGATGGATGGTAGGCCAAACAGGTAAACTGAAATTATCTACACCTTTTTAAAAATTTCAGGGATAATCCTGGGGATGGTAAATAAAATCTTTTAAGCTGCGGACAGCACTTGAAATCCCGGGACTATCCCTGGGAATTGGGAACATCTGTTCTGATTAAGTGATATCCAGTTTTGGATACATATTATATACGTAGCTTGGTCATTATAAGCAGCAATGAATGAACACAAATTACAGCTTAAAATTATAAAATCATTCCATTCTCAGTAAATCCAACATTTACTGTGATTTATTGAGCTATGAAAGTAGAGGATGAAGGAATTAAAATAAAAGTGACTAGTCCTCAGTACTAAAATTTTGCTAGATTTATTGTTCATTTCAAATTGAATTCTGGGATCAGCATAAATTCACTTTTGTTTTACTGTTCTAGGACATATAATATTCTACATGTATATGCTGAACAACTGAATAAAATTTAAACAAAACATTAAAAAAAAACCTTCAATTTCAATGCCTCATGGGAAGACATCTTCTGCCCTAATGTAACAGCTACAATACAATGGATTGATCTTTTTCAGGAAATCCAAGGACATGATTTTGTTTATGCCCACTCTGACGTTGACATGGGAAAGCAGTATCTTCACAATATGTTTTACAGGACAGGTGGGATTTTGCGGGCATAAATCAATATTTACTGCTGTTTCCATGATCATGGCAAAATAACACAATTCCGTAATAATCCTCCAAAAACAGGCATTTTTGTTCAAATTTAAATTATGCTGGGCCTTTGAAAAGAAATTTGAGAATAATTTTCACCAGACTTTGTTAATGATCCATGACAGAACATGTAATCTGAGGTCAATTTTTATCACCAGATGGTCTATGATATCCAGGGACCATCCCCAGAAATAGGGGAATTGAGCTACAACCACAGAACCACCAATATCAGTTTCAGTTTACATTTATTTTTTCTGAAAATATACCCCCCCCCCTTTCCCTTCCCCCTGGAAGAGGAGGAACAGACTTGTACCAGGGACTTGCTACCCTAACAGCTTCTTGCTTGTACAAAATGAAATATGTATTCATAACCATATGCATATTAAATGTAGTAGACTATTAAAAAGAGCAAAAAACTACAACAACGACAACACAAGAAGAAAAGGGGTAAAAAAAAGGAAAAAAAGAAGGAAGAATGATATATATAAACAAACTAGAATGCTGAACAGCACTATAGGCATTTTGTCAAGGTACATGTGGATGTACCGTCAAAAAATAACATTAGACCAAAAAAAAAATACACTTCAACAATATAGACACACAAAAAAACACTACAATGCTAGATGATCCTATATACATCTACATGGGTACAATATGTTAATAATCATACAGTGCTTAAATCGATGACACTGAACCACCAGTCAATATTTGCAGATAAGACAAAGATATATAACATACACACATGTCTATATACTATGTAGTGTCTCTTAAAAGCAATTCTCCGTCTCCATGGCGACGACTTATGTTTCTTCCAGCAACATATTGACAAGGAACAGACAATTTGTTATACACATAATCCAATAGACTGTCAGAACATTTGACCTTGTATAGACAACACTGGAAGGAAGGAAGATGTTATGTCTAATGTATACAGTAGTTAACTGAGAGTGATATCAACAATAAATATAGCATTCTGGTAGCATGCTGAAGTGTTGAATAATGTGTACAGAGGGGGTTGGTGGATCAAACTATCATTAATCAACAGATACTCATGTCACAGGCAGACAGTGGGGAGATTATCTTTCATTGTACAAACATGGAGTCAGGGCTTCAACAGTCAGAAAGCTGATTATCAAGTGATGTATGATGAGGGGGGGGGGCGAAGAGAGAATATAACTACAATATGAGGGTGGCCGCTGACATGACATAAAACATGGAGGTAGAGCACATCAAGGACCGCAGGGTGACTTGCACACATGTATCCATGACTACAGGAGACGTCTATGACTGAGATGATATGGACTGCTGCTATGCAAGAAGGACTTTTTTGAAAGCTTGCGGGGACACCGACACAGTTTATAACCAAACATAGTTTTCAATACAGTTAATATGAAGCTCTGACAGATCCTTTTAACTGACATACTGTACTAAAATTGTAGACTTCTTGTATTCACCAGTAGTAAGGGGACAGGTATACTGTATTAACACAAACCCAGTACACTAACACACAAGTAGTGTTCTAACACATATAGGTGTAGGATTCCCTAAAAATCAAACGCACATTTGTTAGTCTTGCTCCAAAATTCTTTCTTTCACTAGAAATGCTGGATACGTGCATGCGTCCAGTGAGAGGTCATAACGGATGGAGTACTGTAGCTTGCGACAAATAGTCATTTCATGGTGACTTTATCATCAATGACTACTGTGAATTGCTTAGAACTGTTTACTTACTACAATATACGGTAGCAGTTTCCACTCAATAAAACATGACGACCCAAATTTGCTTGAATTCAAAAGTATCAATTAGCTAATCAAAATGAATCAGTTTCTGTAATGGCTCTCTGTATTAGAATTGTAGATATCTACTGTACACGCCTTCTATACAGGAAATTAGATCTAAGATATTGGTAATATCTTAATAAACTTGATATTGGTAATAAACTTAACATATTTCAAGTTTTTTGAAATGCAAAGGGTAGTATTTCGTAATGTGCCGTAGTATTAGTAATGTATCACCATCATCATCATTATTATCGTAAATGCGCATTCTGCATTCGACCAGCATGCTACAAAGATATTGAATGTCTCTTGTATACAAATGACGTTGACACGTACTACCTGTCGAATGCTGTAAAACGGTGAACACGATATATGCATCCTATTTTTAACTTTAATGATCAATCCACATACATACATACATGTGTAAAGATTAGCTTGTACAGGAAATGACAGGAAACTATTCAATACATAGGCATGCATTTCCTGTTCAATCTGCTATTCTTCAGTTTTCGAGTGTAATATTCAGTGTGTAGTGTAAATAGGTACAAGATACATTCAAGATACATTATGTAAAATAATTATGAGTCGTCATGAATATGAAACACAACATTCTTAAATATTCATTCTTAATCACTCTACTTGTTTCTTTCAAATCTAATGGAGATGGCAGTGTACAAGTTACCTCCTACGGACATTTTTTTTTGGGGGGGGGGGGTTTCCTAAAAAAAAATGTATGCACTATTTGTCAAGAGATAACTTTTTGGAAAAGGATGCATATCATGTAATGTTGCAGAATATTTATGCTAATTCACACTGAATGTGCATTGCATTACTCTCGCGAGCAGTTTTCAATCAAAATTCTTTCGCAAGTTTATGTCTGTCCTATTAATGACCCCTTGCTTCATTTCATAGTTTTCAAGTCACAATTCCTTTTACACATGAACATTTTTTAGATTTCATGGAGTAATTAACCCCCCTGCTTCCCCCTGCCCCTTCCCCTGGTTGAAGTCTAGCTCTCCTCCGTTTTGGTTCTTGTTTATTACCGCTTCCATCCGATGAAAGTTCTGTCTACTTTTTTTGGCCCTCCCTAACCAATATCTTTCCAATTTATCTTCATCGATTCGTCCAAAAAAACAATTCCAACCAGATTGGGCTACACGGAATAGGAATACGTACATCCCCTACACATGACATGAGTTGTAACAATTATACCTGCCACACTGTAAAACCGCTGTAGCACCCCTAATATTTCCCAATAGTAGTGTCTATATTTTTGTCCCCCTGTATAATATACCTTTCCCCTTCACTTTTATTTTTCCATTTGCCTTTTATCTCTTTGTGGTATTTTCTGGTAACACTCACAGAGTCAGTGAACTGTGTGCATTACCCCTCAGTGGATTAATTCCTGCTAAGAGGACCACTAAGCTTTGTGTGGTTTGGCTTCACACTTAGGTTACTCTTAGGTTACGCTAAGTTAGTGATAGTTTATCTGTTATTCACAACACTAACAGACCAGGCCTTGTTTTATTCTCCCTTAAGTGTAGTAAGTTTTTTCACGCTCTCTGTAATCTCTGGTGGAGTAAGTTAAAGATGTGGGAAGACAGTTTATTTACTTCCTGGAGTATTGGTAGCCAGTCTAAGTAAAATCTTGTCTGGTAGGGTGGGGAAACAACCTTCCCTTTGTTCTAGAATGGTTTAAAACAACCAAGTTTGCAAGCAACTCTACCATTCACCAAGACACTTCAAGCTGCCATGCACCTGGCTGTACCAAACTGTTCCAGTGTCATTAGAAATTAATTTCATTAATTTCTACACAGGTAAGAGTTCATCTTTTAACTTTGCCCCAGACCCTTCAGTAGCCTATTCATTTTCATTGTGTATACATAGTGTATTTTACTTGCAGTTGTATTTATGTTAGTTCTGTGCTGGCAATGTGCACACAGAATATATAGCCACCCTCATTAAGTGTAATTGTGTTGTATTTACTATTTACTATATATTTTCCTGTGATGGCTACATGTTCACAGACTGTATTTATTATGTTGTTCCTGTGATGGCTACATGCACACAGACTTAAGTTATTAATTAAACGTTTTGTACCTGTAATGGCTATAGAGAGTCTACAGGTGAGATCATTATTACTGTTACCCTGTTGCTTTATAGTATGTTTATAATGTTGATTGTGGCACTTGTAATGCCCTCAACCTTTCCATCTTGTGTATATGTTCTAACGAGAACCCCACATTGGTATATTTATTTAGTTTATTATGTACTCTTGCGATACGTCTAGCATTTCCCGTTATTGTAGTGTACTCATATTCGTATCTAGTTGTACTAAGTTCCGCTACTCGAGCTATGTTTAGATCCCATGATGCAATGCTACACTTTCACTAGTTGCCATGGTGATAGGAATAGTTGAACTTCTGTTAACCTTTATATTTGAGAGAGTTGTAGCAATGTGTTAGTAGGCATATTGACTATTTTGTGAACCGAGACACTATTGTTGTTGTTTATTAGAATGTTAGAGTATTAGCATGTATTTAGCCCTGTGAGTCACCCTTCACTGGTACAGACTCCATCTGACCAGATATATATAGCAGATAAGCTAGGTGACATAGTCTCCGTTTTATAGCCTGCTCTTAGTCCCAGGGGACGCTTAGGTACCTGCAGCCTAACGAAAGGTGTCAGTTGCCATGGAAACCTGTGGTCTAAGTTAGTAGAGGTGCATGGGTTGAATCACATAGTTAGTATGCTACTGTTGTTGCTATTATTACTAGCTGAGGGTTTTTCCCCAGTAGTACATTGTTTATACTTGTAGACTTCACGTAAGTCATAGAGGTTGTATTGATTTAGAGTTAATCACTCTCCTCTATTAGGATATGTTCGTAAGTGGAATTAGAGCAACCAGCTTCTAGTTATTTATATATTAACTACGACATTCCAAGTTTATACTGTTATGCCGACTAGGGATAGACAGTTTCACTTATTTATGGAGCACTGTGTTATTGCTGTATGAGTAACATAGGCAGGTAGTTGTATGTTTAGCAATCAGTTGCATTTAGTGTCTACGTCTCGAAGGTTCATTTTATTTTAATACTTTATAGTTTACTTGTTGTCATGCCGACCAGGTATGATGGGTTGTACCATATGTTTTACTCTGTATTAGGTGATCAGTTTGACATTTGCTCATGCTATTTTATTATTGTTGTGTCACCCTTACTGATTATCTTTGTTGTATATTATTGCATATCTTCATACTTATTTTAATTGCTTAGCAATTGTTTGATTACTGTGGGAGGTCGTTGACCCCTTGCCCTTTATTTAGTTCATTTTGTATTGTGTTGGCATTGCATGGTGACCATTCACCAAGACACTTCAAGCTGCCATGCACCTGGCTGTACCAAACTGTTCCAGTTTCATTAGAAATTAATTATATTAATTTCTACACAGCTTATTCATATGTAGTTGATGTAGTTTTCAACCTATCGAGGGACCGTACTTTTAGATGTCCTCCTAGACGATAGTTTTAGACGCCGGAACCCCCACCCCCTGGTCCGGGTTAACCAAGGACGCATGATGTACCCCCACTAGAGATGCCGTTCGTTACTGAGGGACTATAGTATTACTAGACGAGATGGGCAACTCCCGAGCTATAGTATTAGTAGGCCATTAGTGTTAGTCAAATGTTGATTTTCATGTTTTAACTTTATCGTATTTTATATATTTTTAATTATTTCACACTTCGTATTTCATTTCATCCGTTATGGTGAATAAATCATATTTACCCTGCGGATTACGATAAAACAATGCGTTTGTACTCATTTTAATATATTGTCATTCATATCTTCACAAAGGCAGGCGACTCATCGCAGATTTGAACCCCGCTTCCCTTGATCTTATGTATCTCGTGGTTGCGTTACCAGCACATAATTAGTCTTAAAGCTAAGTGCTACACCGCAATACGTGTTAAACATAAAACGGAATTCAATGGAGCGTCAACGATCCAGTTTCTCTTTCAACTTTTCATTTTACACATATTATATTAAAACCTAACCCATGCTTCACTATCCATAAATACAGAAAGATGATCATAAATGTAGTACAAAAAGGTCAAACCATATTTGATTTCACTTTTGGTTTTACTTTGTAATATTTATCTAAAATTCTGTTAATCAGTACTTACAGTATTATAACTACACCATTATCAGCAAACATTGATTCTACGGTAGATACAGTAGTGGAATCATTGAATAACACGCCTGACCCAAACTGATGGATACAGACAGATTCCCAAAAAACTTACTGGTTTTGGGGATTTACGAGCGATGGTTCTTACTGTACCTGTCTCCCCACTCCACATCTGCACTTTCCCATCTACCTAACTACACATTGGAACGATTTAGGCACTGCGCCCTCGCTTCCTGGACAACGCCCATTTACACCCGTTCCGAATCTATCATCCTGGTTACTTTGTTCTTAAAGCCTTTGTGTTGTTCCTTTGTTTGCTCAGGACTTTGTTCTGCTCCTAACTTACTTTTCTTGGGTCCTCAAGATGACTGGCAAACCTACTGAATTACAACACAGAATCTTCTTTTGATATGGAACGAACTTGAATTTTAACTGTACACTGTACGTTGGTCATAATTCAGAACCTGCATTAACTTGCCATACTGCAATTTACTAGATGTTCTGCTACTGAACATTCTTCAGTTCTTTCCTGAATACAGAGGGGTTAGTGTCCTGGTCCAAATTTTAGCTGCTATAAACCAGTTCAGGTTAAGTAAAACAATTAGTTTGTCTTTGTTTGTTGACATAGTGAAAACTATTCAATCCAACCATATACATTATGTATATGTTTAGCCATTTCAAAACCGCATTTTTTTAAAAAATAATAATTGACTTCCTAAAGTGCCTACCGTATGTGTGATATGTAATTACAGATCACATGTTGAAGTGAACAGAACGATACGCATAGCCGGATTTCCTTATGGGAAGTAAGCTAATGTGTTACCAGGAAATGAATAAATTACCTTCAACAAGCATGGTATGTTAATTACATGTATGTATATGCATATATATACCTCCAATATGTACCTGCTCCTTGTAAAATTACAGTACATTGACACTGTATTAGTGAAATTTATAATTACTCAAATCAATTTTCATATTTGAAAATTAAAGGAATTTTTACCAATTTTTGCATAAACTGTATGTTGAACATTTCCAAATGGAATAATTATTTTAAAAGGGAAGTCAGCTAATGTGTTACCAGGAAATGAATAAATTACCTTCATAAAGCATGGTATGTTAATTACATGTATGTACATGTATACCTCCAATATATATATACCTATACTGTGCTCCTTGTAAAATTACAGTACATTGACTCTGTATTAGTGACATTTATAATTACTCAAATCAAATTTTCATATTTGAAAATTTGACCAATTTTTGCATAAAAATTAATGTTAAACATTTCCAAATGGACTAATTATTGTAAAAGGTCATCTGTTTTTCCTTGACACTGGTCTCAGTTTTGACACAAACTTTCTGCCATGCAGATCAAAATCTTGTAAGCAACCTAAACAAACTACAGTACCCTCCTTCTGAAAGTGCAATGACCTCTAAGGGATGGATGCCGTACACCCCGCAAGAGTTTATATTTATGAACATTGCTTGCAATCTTGACATACCATCATAACGAGAGGGTATGTTTATATGTCCATGCCAGGGATCTACGTGTATCTTTACGGCCCTACGACATTCTCGTAATTGCCGCGTCGTTAACGACGTAATTAAACCAGCATAGTTTAAACGTAATTAACCCCTCCCGATGTTTGTACAGAAGCAGTAATGGAAAGATATAAACTATCGGATGGATAGTAGTAAAGTCGTTAATATCTGGTCACAGCGTGACAGCTATATACGACAGAGATTAAACGACATCGTCTTCCTCATCTCTGCATGGTTGCTTCAGAAAGACCCTGACATCGTGCCATGTCTTGAACTTGGATTTTTTTCTACCGTACTATTAAAGTTGTCTGGTTTGATAGACAGGATTGACGTGAAGGACCAAAAGAAGCCAACTGTTCAGTTTTTGTGACCTGTTCTAAATTCTTCATAGAGAGTTCGAGAACTGTGGAGGTAGCATCCAAACTCCTTTTTTTAATGAGATACGAACTGCGAATACAATGTATTGAATATAACTTTCATCTTTCATGATTAACCAATTTGCGTTTTGTGCTAAAAAAAAAGAAGAATGTGTGTTACCAATGTTATACTAATGTGTGCCAAATTTTAGGTCAATTTTTTACCAAGAATAAAATTTGGCTTAGATTCATTTGCTCGTGTCAAGTTTAGCCGTCTTACCATCTGCGTCTCACAATGTGTTCTTAGTTTGTTTTCGTTGCAGATACAGTAGTCTCCGAAGAAGATCCTGCTAGGATTAAAATGTCAGGAACTTCTGACTTTTATAATATTTTTACATACACAGGCTTTTTGCAGTAAATAAAAACAGTTTACAAACAAGTTCTTTTTCTCTGTTTGAGAATGAAATAAATTACAACTAATCAAACTAATAATACAGGGCTCTTGATTTTTTCATTTAAAGATAATTTATTCTCAAAAGAATTCCCACTCAAAGTTAATAGAACCTGGACAGTTTTGCATTTTAGTATATTCACATTGCTCATTTTTTGAAAATTTCAATCATGTAGACTTTTTAATTTTTGCTATAAATGAAACTTGTCTCGTCAAGCTGATGGCCTACACTGCTACAGGGTTGTATAACTTCGAAATAGCATTAAAAAAAATTTGATCAATATCCTATCACATACACGTATCTGCTTTGGCACACTTCACAAATTTACTTATCGCAAGATGCGCTGTACATATACATGTATACAGATCTAGTTTCAATTAGTTTCAATTTATGTTTCAACATGTACAGTATATATATGCTGGCACATATTCAGGAATATTTAGTTCAATATGATATGGTCATATGAGAATGATTACAAAAAAAAATACAAAAAAAAAAATTAAAAGAGTAGGCTAGAATTTCGTTTCATTATTAACATTACAAAGCTTGTAGCCTTATGACACATTCACAATTATAATTATAATTATGGAATATCAGTGGAAGTAAAAAAGAGTGAGGTAGATATTTTGCAAAAATTAAAGTGAGTAGTTTGTGCTCTCGTCAAGAGGGTGTGAGTTCAGTGTCCGCTATTAGTCTTGGCGTGTACTTAGAATGATAACTGCGCCTCTCGAGTCGCCATGGCAATCAAATACTCTCTTACACCTCTGGGGGTTTCAATGCTTAGTTACTCTTAGCGACTGTGCTAAAAAAATCCCTGGTATTCGTTCAAAAGACAGAGAAAACGAGCTGTGAATTTCATTAGTTTCTTTCAAGCAACTTCAAATTTCCTCTGTGTGGGTTTTTTTTTGCAGGTACTACAAACTACAGATTTGCTCTTGGCTAATGGAGACTAGAAGCACAATCTCTCTCAAGATTAATCAATGATAGCAGAATGCGATCTACAGTAGGATCACATTAGGTATAAAATTACAAGACATTAAAGACATCACGTACTAAAGTCAGAACTCAGAATTCCTCATCATCGTTGGAGACTTAAAAGAAATCTACATAATTCTGATAAATACCATATGAAGTGCATGGTAGGAAGACCTCATTTCAAAGAAAACAGTTCAAACCTGACTCATGGGAACCATTTGAGTCTCCTACGAAATATATCTGATGCCTCAAAAAGTCTTGGGTGAATAAATACAGTATTTACTGTAGTTACATTAAAAGTCCACCCTGCCCCAACCAACCCCCCCCCCAGATCCATGCCAAAAATTCTGCCAATTCTACTCGATCTTAAAAGCAGGATAAAGAAACACATCTCCAAATTACACATTCTTGGCAAGCTTCCACGAAATGTTTCTACAAACTGTTGGTACTGACTTTTGATATTCTGGGAAAATTTGTCAACTCGAGGCCAGTGTGAAGTTGAACCATTTTTAGTGAGGCAATGACTCTGTTGAGATGAAATCTGCAAGTAGAATACTTTAATTTTGAAAAGCACAGCAAAATATTACATATATCAAACCAGATACTTTGCTAACGTATGGCAGTTTTTGGAGAAGCTTAATATTTCATCTTTTGAAGTAAACGTTTTCATCAACCCCAAAACAACTTTGTAAGTTTAAGTATCGAGGTTTTGCGAATGTCCCATCTTTCCTGTGTAAAACTGAAGACAACTATCACGGAACTTGTCCAAAAATTCCAACACTTCGAGAGGAAACAACCATGAAACCAAAGAGATGTTTACTGTTCATATAAACTCCATGAAAGCAAAAACACTGTACATAAATTATATCAATTAAAGTTTAGCATTTTAGGCAAAGCAAACTAAAAGTGAGCTGCTAGCTGTTGGTCAAACGCCTTTCCCTTAACCATTTCTCAAAGGTTTCAAAGTCTGTTGCAAGTTACCAGGGATCTACCTAAATCCTTTTTTGTGATCAAAATGATTCACTTAACTTTGAAACTCTAGTAACCAAGACCCCTCATCTCCCCCCCCCCCCCCCCCCCAACCACAGGAATATTATTGTAAAGCTAAATAACATATCTTGATTAAGCAAGTAGTTCTCCTGTTTGCAAATATATCTAGTTATCTACCATGGCTAAGAGTGTATGATTTTCAGTTGCAATTTTTCAATGTACAGTTCTGGCCAAATGCAATGGATACACAACCCAAGTAGTTTGATATTTAACTGAATCAATAAAAGTCTCATGAAGAAGTATTTCATGGCTAATAGTACTGCAATAATTAATTTCTTGTTGAAATTTATTTAGCATAATTAAGCAGTGTTTATAAAACCTGTTTACCTATCTTCAGGAATTCAGTCTAAGAGCCAAAGTATATCATTTTTACTTACAAGATAAAAAAAATTCACGATGAAAATCAGTAAATGTGTTGAATTTTCTATCGACCAAACATATTTCCCTTTAGCGATGTTTTTCGATGGACAAGTGGGCTTTTAGAAAATTCAAACTGGGCACATTTGACAAAGCTACCATGAGCAAACAAAGAGAATTGGTTACAACTTTAAAACACTGACTTGTTCATTAACAAAGGATTTCATAATTACTAATTAGCAGATATGGCACAGTATTGGTATTAAACCAACAACATACTAATGTACCACAGCAATAATATAGAGCTGCAGCATTCGCTAAAGTTGCATATGGGCGGCTAAATACATTTTTAACTAAAGTGATATTATAGTCATCAATTGTCTCTCTTTAATGAATCATCATTTTCCTTTGATTGGCTTATACTTTGAAACAAGCTCACTGAAATATTTTAGCAAATTTCTGTACTCATTGTACAGAATGGTCACTTTCATGATCACTGTTAACATTTACATTACAATGTAAATTCTGTGATCAGCCTATATACAGTATGCTATGGTTTGTAACTTTGTATACCTGTTAAAATCATAAAATTTCTACTAAATGTACACATATTTTATCCACGAGATATATTATGTTATGATACAGGCAAAAACTGTAATTTTGGGGGAATTTGCACACAGATATTACCAAATAAACTCACATTCTCATTTGTTCTTGGTTTGAACAGTGCTTTTATGATTCTCTTTGAGAACAACTGTGCCCAATCTCATGTTTTTTATTCCAAAAAAGTTTGCTCTCCAGTTACCTGTTGTTGTCGATATTTTGCCAATAGAAATTCTCCAAAAGTTTAATCTTGTTCCAACCAATTCAAGAAGGGAAGAGTTTTATTATTTTGTGAATTTTGTGTGAAATTCTAAATATACACATCTTGTTTGCATAGTCACTGTCGTGGTATCCCTTGATGCTTTTAATAGAAAATATGCTGGGATGAAGGAATTTGAGCTGCACTGATGATTATTTTTGAAGATAAATGTTAGGAAGGGAAGGATCAAAAGTTTTATAAATGGGACCATGTTTTGCAATAACACAAATGTGTTTTGTCTATTGCATTTTTCCAAAGTGAGGTGATGCCTGGCAATTAGAATGCGGTGAAAAGTTATACATTTGTCCAAAAAATGTAGTTCAACTGTCTCACTGTAAACTGCGCATGTGATGTTGCTATGTTAACAAGGGCTGGGCCTAGGAGTAAGGGCTCATTTTCAGGCCTGGACACTTGTCGTCAGTACAAATTAAACGAACACCTTAGATGTTTTAGAAATGTTTTAAGAAAGCTACTGTATCCAAATACTGTAAACCAAATTTTAGGGACTTGATCCCTAACTTTGGTTATGGTTAATGGCGTTAGCATACGCTAGCTTAATCTCCTGAAATGCATAGGCCTTACCTACTACCTAGTCAGCGTTTCTAACTTAGCCTAGGTCTAATAAATAGTAATACTGGCCTTATTTTCTAAAGATCAGCATCTTTTTAATTAGGTTAACATAGGCTTAACCTTAGCTAGGAACTGAAAGTAATGGTAGGCCTGACATTAGGTTATATGTACGACAGTAACTAAGGATAGATAGTCCTATTTGAACTGGTTTCAATCATGTGGCTCTCTTAAGTCTCATTACCCTAACACAAAAACAGTATACTTTGATAGGCCTGTCCTAACTTTACTGAATTATGTTATAAACGTTAACGAGAACAATCTTGCCATTCTTGGATGCCTAAGACTAAAGCTAGAGTATGCTAGCCTAGGTACTCTAGGATTAACGTAAGCGCTAGTTGTGCACAGGGGAGCGATAGCTCCCACTAGTCGCCAACTCGCAATGATGAAAATGACTAAGTTTTTACGAAAATACCCGAAGATGGCCCTGGAGGGAAATGGTTCGGGGGGTGGGGTGTATCTGGGGGAATCCTCTAAGGAGATGATGGGGTGTACTGTGGGGGAATGAGACCGCGGAAGGCGGGAGGCCGCGGATGAGTGAAAGTAGACCCTAAATAGCCTAAGCAATAAAATGATTAAATCAATAAAAAGTGAGAAGTAAGTATATATATACTTGTTTATTTCGTAATCAAACAGAGTTGAATACAGATGAGGTGCAATTTGAGTGGATATTATTTACAAAAAAGCAGGTGCATAGTGCAGGTACAGGGTGATTACTGTGACATACAGTGATATAGAATTTCCACACTAGACGGTTATCAATTTGTACATAGATATTCAAGTATGGTGTGTGTCAATTTCTCCTCTCGTTAAAAAGTCACACCCATAGTCCCCTAGCTTGAAGTAACTCTCTTATATGATCCCCCCGTGGAATCAAGTTTTCATCATTCCAATAGTGCACCCCCCTAATATCAAATCTCTGAGCGAATAAAACATCCTTTATCACACAGTACTTGTTGCAGATATAGAAGTCCTGGGACAGAAGTTAAACATTATTGCACAAAACCATCTACAAAGTCATTCAAAAGATACTTAATTGATTTGAAAGTCCGTAATGTCGACAAAAGCACGTGGCAGATTCAATCTATTATTAGATCTCACGCTCAATTCACTTCGTGAATGTTCGGTATTATTCGGCCATGTATTACGTCGTTTCCATCATGGTGGCTATTGGGAGCTATCGCTCCCCTGTGCAAATTTCCGTAAGCGCATGGCTACAATTCGACAAGAGAAAGAGCTTTTCTAGCCTAGCGTGTAGTACTACAAATAAAACTAGCCTAGGCCTAGCCTACGTTA
>KN890403.1:11821-24169 GCA_000934455.1 Apostichopus parvimensis
ATGAGGTTTTTTCATTGTGATCCTTTTCAAATCGATATGTAACCCTGCTTTTATTGTTCCGAATCAGCGAGAACAATTCATTTTATTGACTGTGTACCACCATTGCCAGTGTCTATCTGTGTCCCAGAATGCAATTCTCTCTTTACTGTGCACTCTGTCCCGCAGTTATAACTACACTATCAATGTGTTTACACATCGTTACCAATAAAAGGGCCTTTTATAACGTTGTAATGGTCCGAAATGGTGGTTACTGTTAGTCGGGACAACATGTTTGCAGCATCGTGGATCCTTTAGTTAAACAAGGTTGGACAGGAAGAACACAGTGAATAGTCTTTATTATCGCCTTCTGACAAACAGGTCTCCTTTGCGGGCCTATTGAGTTGGAGATCATATCTCTGGTACAAACTGTAAGGACAAGAAAACGAAGTTGTTGCCGATTGTGTGAACACGGCCGAACGATTTAGGGAAAGTCACGGTGTAGAGCCTGTCAAAACTAAACTCGTGCAATTCATGTACATAGCCCTTGTAGACTTTCGAGTGTTATCCGTCGCTTCGCAGGAATAGTTTCACAAGGCTCGGAAATCTGCTTCGAATGGAAACGATGGAATGAACCGACTAGAATCACTGATTCTGAATCAGTGTCATAGTGTTATCTGATACAGAAGACAACGAATATAACTGATATACCCAGATCAAAAACCCTAAAATATTTGTTGCTCAAAGGTTTCATAGTCTAGTCTTTCACGAGACTAATGGATACTCCGTAAATATCTACAAAAATCACACGAAGAAATATCTTACGACAGAACTGATGACGATAACGGTTCACCGCGGTTTACGACGGAGTTTTTAACCGAAATTTATAATATACCATAGGATACAGTGTACCGGAAAGCACACTGCAATAGGTTACCTAGAGAGACCGGCGACATCTTATGCAGGGAATTTCTGAATACGTTAATTCTTCTACTTGATCAGAAAACCTAACAGTGTCTTAAAACGGAATCTTTGAGACGACAGACAGAAAAATCTAAAGAAAATTTTTGAAATTAATCGAGCTGAATCGCCTCATCCAAGCCTAATCCAAGAGAGATTGTACAATACATCACAACACACATAGTAGCAATCTAAACAGTGTTAGCATCACATATTGTATTTAAATCGGGGACTCCTGTAGGTTCGGAACCTATACTCCTCACATCGAGTTCAATAAAGAAACAAAACACGGATTGTGCCAAGTAGTAAGCTGCCTTTGTGAAATAAAGTACACTAAAGAAATGTATTTTACATAGGTTGTAATCCTTAACGACAACGTACCACAGTTATCTTTCGAAGAATCATGTCTGGACCGAACATACCGCATGAGACCGGCCAATCGTCGTCTGAACGGTTGCGTTCTGTTTATAGGTCCGCTCAAGCAAAGGGTATGATAGCAGTTGGTATTTTTATCCTCCTTTTCGCTGGGATTTATTTTATAAATGTGTTTCTGAGTTTTCGATATGGATTTTTACTTTATATTATGCTTTTTAGTATGTTTACCATAACTTGCTCTTGCCTTCAAAATATATGCAAAAGATTAGACAAATATGTCCACAAATGTTTCCGTGGAGTTTCATCTGAGGTCGGTAATACCGACAGCGGGCAAAGTACGATTACCGCTTCCACACGGAACACCCCGGTGGCCTGGCAAGGAATGAACACCAACCACGACAGGATGGATTACGGGTAAGCATGATAACAACTGTATACACAGGCAGGCCTAAACCTTGAATTTGCTTGACACACTGTACGGGGGCGTCGAGGGCCACGTCGGTCGCCCGGAGACAATATTACCATCGAGCCCCATATGTTTGCATTCTGCATTTTCCTTATGTATATTATGAAAAAGAGAATACGTTATTCTTTATCCTGCACATTTCCTCGGGGTCCTTTCATATATTACTGGTCTCCCTAATTCGATACGGGCCCTGGATGTAGCCCCTGACCACCCCATTTCTTCGGGGCCTGACCTGACCCCCTTCCCTCGCCTTGCCAGACAGTGCACTCTGTAACCATCACAAACAGGTCTGTTAGTGAAAGAAAATATATGACAGGACAGGACTCAACAGTTGGCGGACTAGTTCTAAATCCTTCCCCCTCCCCACCTCATTTAATCAATACTGAAAGGCGTCCTGTGCCCAAATAAGCGGTCTTTTTCTTCCCCAACTGAATGATAAGTTAAAAAATTACATTTGACAGTTTTTGATGTAGTTTAATGCCCAAATAAGCGGTCTTTTTCTTCCCCAGCTGAATGATAAGTTAAAAAATTACATTTGACGGTTTTTGATGTTGTTTAATGTTCAAGATTTCCCCCGTTTTGTGCTACAAATATCGGCCGTATTTTCTTCCGAATTTTTTGGCGACCCTCCTAAAAACGTTGACGACCCTAATAAGGGTCGCGATCCCCATTTCAAACACCATGGATTTAGTCGACCTGTTTCAAACCTTTAAAAAGTTTCCTCCCGTAGCTCATGCTATCTGCTTCGTGAGAGTCCAACGTACTGTAGGCTTATTTTCATATCAAACATATCATTCATTTAATAATAATTACTATTTTTCCC
The DNA here is from genome assembly GCA_000934455.1 of Apostichopus parvimensis. Lineage (NCBI taxonomy): Eukaryota > Metazoa > Echinodermata > Holothuroidea > Aspidochirotida > Stichopodidae > Apostichopus > Apostichopus parvimensis. The sequence goes on from KN890403.1 coordinate 14,422, forward strand.
CTTGCAGACCGTATACGCATGATCAAGTCTTAAGTCTTCCTTCGATGGGTCAAATGGAAGATGCGCCCCCATCATATGATGACGTCATCTCCTCAGATCCGTTACCGCCCTCATACGAAGAAGCAACAAAGCCACACTGACCCCAATTTTTCTGTACTTTCCACGAAGTATTCCCAGATATTGCAGAGGGTTGAAATCATTTATTAAAAAACTGGCTATCAACATCATTGCAACAATTACTGACAACATTTAGCTATCAAATTTATCTTTGACCCTCCCCCTCCACTCCTCATCCCCACCCCCCAAAAATAGGTTAGATGGTGGGATTTGTGCATGTTTAAAACCTTATCTACCGTTTTCGAGTTTGCCGAAGGAGATTAAATTTAGCTTTTAGCATCAGATCCATAGTACAAGCTTTACAGTAGCTTTCATGCATTCTGAGGGAGGGGGGGGGGGTGGGGGCTCTGGTGGGTCGCTGCTCAGAAGATCCCTGGTCTTCATGGGTCTAGATATCTGTGGACAGATGACACATGCAAAGCACGACGTGTTTATGAACTTTCACCATAGACTAGCGCACTGGTCTTTTTATGATTTGTTTTTTTTTATGTTTTCAGTACGCCCATTTTTCCCCTCTCCTGGAATTGGCAAAGATTAAGTAATGAATGACTGAATAACGTATTGGGATATGGTCACTACTTTATGAAAACTTTACAGTGAAGTGATAGGTTTTTGCTTTTCTGATTTAAGCAATTTTAGCACAGGCTTTTTGGTTAAGTTAGGGCTAAGAAGGCAAATTGTATTGGGGGTGTGAGGAGGGTGAAGGTAAGGGGAGTTAGGGGGGAGTTAGAAAATCTGATCAAGATCCTCCGTTGTGGACAAATTTCGATCAATACTTTTGGTCGAGAAATTGAACATGAATATGGGGGCCTGTGAGGGGTAACGCACCCTCGGTTCTTCATTCACCCTGGCTGAAAATTGGTTGGCACGAATTATTAAGTTAATTCTCACGCGTATGGAGAAGAGCAAATAATTAACCGCTTGTTTGATGTTACTGTGTGGACAATAATTGATATACTGTATAGTTGTCAGTATGACGTTCCTACATTCTGAGATCGACAGAGTGAAAGTTCACTCTTTTGGGAGTAACCAGGATTATCACTCTTTATGGGGGTGGGGGGAGGGGAAGGTGGAGGTGAGGGGTGAGGTGGTGAGGGGTTAATGTCACTGCTTTCTAAGAGTGACACACTACCAACTTATCTCCAAATTGAGAGGAAATATCTTACATAGTTTTAGTCTTTTTTAAGAGTGAAATCCCTCCTCAAAAGCGTGATATCCTGGAAACCTTAAAGAGTGAATTATCACTTTTGGAATAGTGAAGAGAGTAAATTGATTTAACCGTCAACTTTACATCGATAATCCAGCAGAAGATTGGCTCTTAGTTTGTATTTTAAGTTTACTTTTTAAATAACTTTGGACAAACAGTTTCCTTTTCTAAAATGTATATGCAACTTTTAGTCTTTATGATAGAAAATATATAAGTAAAGAAAATGGATACAATTTGCTGCTGTTCTTTATTGTGAAATATTATTAAATTGCAATGCCAGCAATTTATAGAATAAGAACTAATTTTGCACTACTAAGTGGTGTCGACTTGTTACTCATCATGCATGAAGTAGACACTGATACACTTTGACCAAAGTCTTCATTTGGCGGTTTTCGAAACCTTATCGCTTAAGAAAAAACATGATACATTAATACCTAATTAAGACTTAATATATCCTTTTACAGGACTAGGTACATTCTAAAGGGGTTGCGGCCCGCAGATGGAGCACCAAACATTCACTGTGGCCCTTAAAATCAATTTAGGGCCCAACCTTGACATAAGGGAAGATGTTCACGCGGGCTGCTTGTTTTCTCTCTCACTTTACTGGAAGCCTACTTTAGTATCGAAGGAAACGGCTGGGTGTTGTAATCTAACATTTGTTACGGCCGTTTCTCCGTCTGAACACAATCTTAATATGTTTATGTGATTAGTATAAGTTGCTACAAAACCATGGAATCTAATCATTATTTCTGTAACCATGTCAGTACTCAACACTCTTCTCATCCCTATACCCTTGCTATATTACTTGCTATATACATGCCTTGGTCATTGAGAAATGTAACCACGTGTATATAAAAAAAAATGAGAAATCGTTGTTCCTGCACATAATTATGATCAGTACACAGTTATGTGGAATGTATATCCTTAAATCATCGGTTAAGTAGTTGCTGGAAAAGTTGTAGTTTCGTCGGTAGATCTGGCGCCGTTTCGTTCAAGAAAACGAAGTCTTTCTTTAAAATCTCGAGGATTGTTGGTGTTGTGGGATCTCCGAGGACCTTGCGCCTGTTCAACTCGAGTGAAAGTATCGGAACCAGTGAAACTACAGAAGAGAATGAGGAGGGGAAAGGGAAGGTTTTAAGAGTGTAGCAGTTAAAATAATTATGTGACCATTAGTTGTCTTTCTAACATCTTTGAAAATATTTGACTGATTTCATTGTGTTCATAATTTGTTTGCTCAATATGACTCATGGGAACTATTTATTTTACAGAAGAATCCGTGAGAAAAAAAAACATTTTAGAAGTAGTTAATAGAAAAGACAAATGTATTAGTGAAATAATCAAACTGCAAGAAATGCCATACTAGGAGCTAAATAGTTACTTATTATTGTTCTATATTGACTAGACCTATACCCCATGTAGTGTCACAGTGGTATAAGTGTGTCTCAACTAGGGGGCTCATATTCGTGGATACAATGAATTATGATTCTGGACTCTCCCATATCGCTCATATCATAAAAATATTTACAAAGCAAATCGGACTTACGTAGTAATGTCTTCTTGACATTGTCTAGGTACACTTCTATGAAGTACCCATAAAGTCGTCAGGGTGTCCACACCGTCACAATGCACACAGACCCCAGTCCAGCTGGTTGTTGAAGTGGTGTTATATCCTTCCCATAGGACGGTGAAACCGAAAACTGTACCTTCCATGTTGGACCAACCTGTGATGTAGCTAGGGCCGTCACCTTAAAATATATTCAAGACAAAGGAAGATGACAAAGAAAGAGAAATGAAAAGCAACCACAAAATTCCCTCAATTTGTTCCTCAATATCTCTCTTAGATATCCCCAAAACCAGATCGTCTTAAAGTTAATAGTAACATACTCAAAGTCCAAATCTGCTGGCGAAGATCCCAAACCTGGCCACCGGTTTTCTACCTCCCTCGTCCGCCCACCACCTCCCTGCCACTTCATTTATAGTTTCCTACGCCACTGTTTGGTTGCATTGTTCGGAAGGTTCTCAAACTCCAGTGACGCTGTTACTCACTCTGGCAGCACTCGAAAAACGGTCCTCGTTACTCGAGTACCGTAGTATACAAACGTATTCAGTTTTCCTATCCATGTACTCGAATACTCCTCTTTCGTTACTGACATTCGTATGATAAAATACACGTACTCGATTTAAAGTACTCGATTCTTGTTCAGAAAGAGAAATTTGTGAGCACGTAAGAAAGCACGTAACTGGCGCTACCAACGTTAAGGCGCATATTGTCTGGTGTTCCATTTGGCATCCCATAGTATCACTCTACAATGTCTGATGAGCATAACAATCCGAAAACAGGTAACCATGTTCAGAATTAAGAAGCTGCAAATAAAACACATCTTAACAATGCCGATATGTACGAAAAAATACTATCAAAAAAGTGTTAACAAATGTCGAATAGAATTTGGTATAGGAATCACCTGCAGAACCGGCTGAAAATTCGACAGCGGTTCGGTATTCTCCTTTGATGTACCCCTCAGAAGATACCTGTAGGTACATCTCTGACCCTCTTTGATTGTACCAGAGCCCTTTCAAGTTACAACCTGATGGTTAAAGAGGAAAATATGCTACGATAGGAATATTTTCGTAGTAACGTTTGTTCTATCTGAGAATACGTATGTTACTATAATGCAAACTTACCCTTGTTGTTACGAGCCAATGTGCAAGGTTAAAACTGTCTCTCCCTTCATGCACGAACACCACATGTAATCACATCGACAAGTATAGGCTAATCCTCGGGATTCAATTGTGGGAGTAGCAGGAAGGTTAGGGTAGGGGTAGCCAAGACGAACGTTGTGCAACAAAGTTATTTCCTGTTTCAATAATCCATATACATGCAATTAACGTGAGGATTTGAAGGGGGCCGGGCGGGTTCGAGGATGGGTGGTTTTACCTCAAGATACGGGAACAGAGATCTAAGGGCATTCCACGATTTTTTATCAAATGAAATGACTTTCTTAAGCAGAGAAATCACCAGATGAAACTGGAATGACAACTTACCTGTGTTAAAGTCATGTGTGATCAGGTCTACGATCTATAATGAGAAGGAAAATCGAATCAACTTCAAAAGAATTCATCTCGACGAAGAACAGATTGGATTTGAAAGCAAACTTTTCTGAGGAGGTTTAGATTGTGGTCTCTCTGTACAGGTCCAAATAAATTTGCATGTGAACTGTATAATTCGTACGATTATTGGTCCACGTCATCACATGACATTTGTATCAAGTCAAAAACTGGCACGCACTGGGGAGACACAGCTCTTGTGTACCATCCATTTGTAAAACAGAAGCTACCTCCCCTCTCGCCCCTCTCCCTCCTAAAATACACGTTGAAATGCAGTTCGAAGCTTTTTGGACCGAATCAATAAAAAAGAATAGAAAAATAGAAGTGCATAAAAGAAATGACGGACTCGATCGGCAATAACAATACTGTCCCTACGTAACGCGCGCAGTTGTAAGCGAACAGTACTGAATTCACATACGTAGCTCAAATACAGCCGATCCACTTACAAGCCCACCTATGTATTTATAATTGGGACCATCTATATTGACACCTACAATGGGCCCACCTATTGTAGAGTTTAAAGTATATAGAATCAACTCTGTTAAGAATCTAGTCGAACGTTAAATTTAAGAGAGTTCATTTTCTGACTTACCGCAGTAGGACTACTCGAAGGGTCTATCGTTTGTTCACAAACTGCAAACAGACAGTATATCCATGTAAATGCGCCCATTGTTCCTATGCAGATAATAAAATAGAAAACAATTGTGTCAGAAATATGATTATTGACGAATATCGGCACAAGTCCAACGTTGTTTATAATATTAAGATGATATTTTATTTTAATTTAAAGATTCCAAAGTAAGCCTTATCTCCGATAATTGGTTGCCTAATTCTGTAGAGGTATACCAGGTTATAAGCCGATAAAAATCCGTTAATTTATGCCAACATAGGAGCACTTTATATGTTGCTGAAATCAGAAAGCCTTAAAAGAATTACTGTCTTTATGACGTCACTGGGGTAACTCGTTGTATATCTATTCATCCGTCCATCCATCCATCCATTTGTCCACCCGTCCGTCCGCCCGGCCATCCGTCCATCCCTCCGTCCATCCCGGACCCGGGCCTCCCGCTTTATATGCGGAGACCCTGACCCACTGGGCTATGGACGTTAGTTGTATGGCCAGTGAAACCGGTAAGAAAACTCGTAATTCCATTGTAGGCATTTGTCACCTGTATCGAACAATGCTATCTGTTTTGGTGACCTTTTTTTTACCTTACTCCAGAGATCAAACATGCGGCTAGCCAACTCGAATTCATTTGTGATTCATAAAGCCCGATCTATAGTCACAACACGGGTTCTCTGATCACAACACGTATATAAACACAATGAAGATGGCGATTTGTTGAATTCTTCCAGCTCTTAGACCGGATCCTAACAGGATTATATCGTAGATTATTTGTCGTGCAGGTTGTGAGGTGACTATAAAAGAACTATCGGTCGGCAGGAGAAGAGGAGGAGCTGGAGAAGAGGATGCATTTTGCATCCTGACCTCCGTACACCTGGTATATATAGGAGGAAAGATGTTTGCTAGTTTGCATCCTTTTACCAATATGAATCTATGCCTAGATACCAGCGGGAAATTCGAATAGAGCCGTCGCGGAGTATACGTAGCCCTTGACAATAAACGGCGAAGAGACTAGGCATGAGATTGGACAGTCGGTAATTATTATTCTTTTATTTAATACCTTTCGACTTTCGATGTGGAAGATCATTTTCATTAAACTGTTGCTTCCTACTTTGACAACTCCAGACACTGGAGATGATAGCTCACGGTTTTGGAGAACGGTAATATACCTAGGCCTAAACCCACTACGAGTTATATTAACAAAGACAATTTATAAATTATCTCGTTTGGACAATTTCGTAAACATGTCGAAGCTGATTCTCTCTCCATTAGCATTACCGAACCCATTGATAATTCAATGTCTATGCGTTTTACTTTATGGTTTTATTAACTTCCCAGGAGTAATAAATTAGGGACATGGGTTGGCTATGTATTACTCAATGTAGTTGCGTTGATTACACCAATGAATTCACGCTATCAGATGATCAGCCAAAGTTTATTTGCGCCCTCGATCCACGATTTTCTGTTCGTCAACTTTTGCAGGGTTGTTAAAAAATATGTGACCAAAAAGTGCAAAAAATGTCTTTCAATTAGAACATTCTGTCCATACATTGAATTTAAAATAAACAATAGACCTCAATACTTTCAATATTGTTTCATATTGAATTTCATGGAAAAAGAGCAGATGCAATGTTTCAAATGTTTTTGTACCTCTTTAGTGTTTCAAATGGTCGTTCCCGAACAGCAATAATTGGCATAATGAAATGCGTGTTGCATATTTTTACAGCTTGATTATTACACAAGTTGCGATGAAGGAGTTGGATAAACTCCTACCCTGGATAAGTCAGTCTGGTAGTATATGTTAAAACGTACCCTCCTGCATAAGAGGTTAACTATAAACATTCAGCTGAGCTAAAAAATACCATCGTGAAGACGCATGGAAAATGCCAGAGTGTATCTAACTAGCCAACAAGAAATTCAAATCAAATCATCGACTTTCTTCCAAGAAAACAACAACAAAACATTAAAAAAGGAAAAACAAAACATGCTTACCTTATATGTAGTGGCTCAAAATGCCCTGCAGTTTGTAGATAACAATGTTTTCAATCCAGCAGATGTAGCAAAAGTGTTGTTTATGCCAAGATACTGTCGTCATTTATATTCCGGACTATGGGTAGCAACACACGATAGAGGTCGGAGGTTCAGAGGTCTGAGATCAAATACATTTTTGTTCGTAAGCGGAACTCGATGAGATTATTGTTAAAGTTGTAAAGGTTGCTGTAGGCACTAGAAACACACGAAGCCGTGCACTGGGTTGGTGTTTGTTTAACATAAAATGTGATGGATTAAAGTTTGACATAAAATGTGATGTATTAAAGGGTTAGTCCTATTTAGTACGTAATATTTTGTTGGTTTGATCAAAAAAATAGAATCAGTATGTCGGACAAGATTTCTAAGGCAGACCAGTCTACCCTACCCTTTAATCTAATCCATTGTATGCAGAGTGAATTGCTAAGGAAGTTGCCATATATATGTTTAATGGGTCTATACTTCCTTCCGTTTTTACTGTCTGCGTTTTTTGAAAGAGTTATTTCTGGCGAGGGAGATCGTTCATTGTTTTAGTTATACTAATATTGTAAGAAAAGGTTACCATACAAAGCTTTATTATAAGTTGGTGACCGTGACCCAAGTTCGTCAATTTTGCCGCCATAAAGTACATTTAATACAGTGACTCGAGACAAGGACTCGACTCGAACTTCCATGTAATTAACTACGGGTAATGTATGGTGACTTGACTTCGAATGAAGTAACTCGTTACAACTGCAAATCTGAATAAAAATAGTCAAAGATGACCACATCTTTCATGCCACCGCACATACAAACTGGTGAGGTTCGTGTCCTTCGCATGACCAACACCCCACCCAACCACCACCCAACCACCACCCCACCCAATAAATAGCAAATCACTTTAAAGTTACTTTCTGTTAAATCATTCCGTTCCATTCTCTTTTACACCAGTTTAAAACTAGAGGGCGCCATATAAGTAGCTTTGAAGTGCTGTCCAACTTAATTCTAATATCAGGTTGACCGCCGATGGAAGGGTCGGGAGGGTAGGCGGTCTAAATAACCCCGACTGATTTAGGTAGGGGGTATTTAGAACCTTAATGAGGGGGGGGGTGGGTGTCAGATGAATCAATAAGATGCAAAATTGTACTATATTTTGTAACTTTTGAAACAAAGTTGAAGAACTTTCGACTGTTTAGACCGAATATACATGTTATATATGTATACTGTACACTAGACCTTTGTGTAGTATTCTGTCTGCCAGTGAGTGTGTGGGAGTGAGGGGGTGTGACTTCCTGATTTAATTCCGGGGGGAAGGGGGAGGTTGTTAAAGTCCCCCCTCGTGGTTGTGCCTTTGGTCATAAGAGTGACAAGATGATAAGGACATTTCAAGGGTGTAACTTTAAGACGTGTTCCCAAGATGTCTAAATGGATACCATGTTCTTCCGTCTTACTATAACTTCCCTTACACTCCGTCACTATTTACTTCTCGCGTGACCTTAATTGTAAATTGAATATTCATGAGACATTGAGGTCAAACATGCACTAAGACCCCAGGTTTGTCTTGGAATTTTTTTCATCTCTCAAGACAAGTTATAATGTGGCAAGTTGCATTGCCTCAAGAAGTACGGTATATTGTATGATACTACATGTGATGCAGTATCTCTCGGGTTAGGGTTATCCCTAGGGATAACCCTAACCTAGGGTTTCCCCGGTCCACAAGATACGTCATTCATTGGGCTGTATCATGCATGATGACATTGCTCGACATATTAAACTGTGTACGGTTCTTTTGAGAAATACTGTCACGTGAGGATTAGCTGGATGATGCTTCTGAAGACCTTTTCTGAGCCTGTAGCAACAATGATACTTTGAAAGCGACATGCAACTTGTAAAGCATTTAAATATTGACCTTCGGCTGACATCACGTACGTACAGACAAACCAGAAATAATATTTTCATTGAATTGCGGGTTGTTTATCGTGACAAGAATTTTTTAGGGGATTCCCCCATTTCAGCGAGTCATGCCATTAGCAATTTGTGTTACATCGCCACCTATCCTGTAAAGTGAAATACAGCAATAATTTAAAAGAGCCTCCACAATATGTAGAACATGTAGATATTGACCTCCGGCTGACATCACGTACATATACGGACCAACCACTACGAGTATTGAATAGTATAGAATTGCTGATTGTTTATATTGCGAGCAAATTCATTATATATCAAATAATCATAACTTTGGTTATAAGGAGCAAAGAAATGTGTAGGGGGTTTTCCCCATATCAGAGAGGAACCTCTTCATCAACTGACGTCACATTGCCAGTTACTGTAAAGTAAACAAAGTTGATACTTTTTATATCAAAACTTCAACTTTTTCCTTATCTTACATGTACTGATAAGAGTTTTGGAATATTAAAAAGTCGCAAGTTGATTGCCTTCTAAGAAAGGAACCTTGAGTTTGATTGATACACTGTCAGGGGCGTCGAGGGCCACGTCGGTCGCCCCGGAGACAATATTACCACCGAGCCCCCTGTTTGCATTCTTCGTTCTCCTTATGTGTATTATGGGAAAGAGAATACGCTATTCTTTATCCCGCACATTTCCGCGAGGTCCTTTCATATATTATCATTTCCCTAATTGAATATGGGCCCTGGATGTAGCCCCTGGCCACCCCATATCTTCGAGCC
>KN890404.1:0-14930 GCA_000934455.1 Apostichopus parvimensis
AATGATAGGAAAATGCCCTCTGTAGAAAGGAACATTAGGAATGATAGGACAATGCCCTCTGCAGATAGGAACATAAGGAATGGCATGAGAATGCCCTCTGTAGAAAGGAACATTAAGAATGATATGACAATGCCCTCTGTAGAAATATTGTAAAGCCCCCATCATTTCTAACTTAATTTTTGTGTGAGGTTGCACAACACTTCAAAGTGTAATACATATTTGACCGTATTGCCGCCACATATGGAACATATACAGTCCAAATTAAAATATACATCTAGACCAAGTAAACATCACACTTTAAATTAGTCAACAGTGCAGCAGGGGCTGTGATCTAACTTGCATGAAAGGAAGCCGTTATTACCAGTCATCATAGGGGCAATTCTACAAAACCTGCTGACCATGTGAGTAAACTGTTGACTCATTTAGGTAGTATTACTGATTTCACTACTTCCTGTTAAACTGTACGAACCTTACATTGAAATTAACTTTGCCTACAGTTTCTGCTCGGTTGGTCACCTACCCTAGGGTCATTTTGACTGTTGATTACTCAGCTGTGTAACGCAAGGTAGAGATGACAGTTGACAATACACTTAACATACCTCAATCCTTCAAAGCTGGGTCCAATATAAATTGTCATTTCCTTTTTCAATAAAACTGTCAATGTTGTGTGCTATTACATGTGTTAGTAAAACGAAGAAGTACACAGACAGCTATTGAAATGCACCAAGGTTTGAAAAGGGGTGACAAGTACATTTTATGAGTAATGGTGGTACCTGAATAGTAGGTATATGAATAGAGCAACACATGTAGACCGCTTGAGCAGTCTTTATCACTGTGCAAGATCAACTGACTCAGGTACAATTAGATTGGATTGGATTGCCACTCTCTCAATGACATTTCATTACTTAATAGAACCAACAAACACTGACATCTTTCAATTTACTTCAGAAGTCTTTCTTATTAAAAAAAAATTAGTAAATACAGAAGAAAAAAATTTGAATTGCAATTATGTTGATATGCTTATTAAGCATCCTTTATGCTTTTGTATTAAGTTTGCAAAATTTATGTTACATTGATGTGCGGAATATGTTCTGGCTTTGACACTGCCAATCATTCACCTATGATCCTCTGACAGTGGTGTCAACAAGAAGGGGTAGGGGGTTGGGAGTGACTTACCCCAAAAATTACTTGTATCTCCCACCCAAACAAAAGTTGCCATGACCAGAAAAAAAAATAACCCTAGGCAGTACGAAACATTAAAACTATTTGGCTTCTAAGTGACTGTAATTTACTTACGCCTGCCTCCAAAATTCTACTGATTTGAGGCTGATAATATTTCTGGGAATGATGAGAACCACAAAACTTTGATCCCAACCAGGGCCCTATGACGGGCCTCTGGACCCCACATTTTCCCATCCCAGCCCTTGCACTGTTGCCTCCACAGCCACTTTGCCCACCTCAAATTTTGCTGTGCCAACTGCCCTCCCCCTCCCTTCCCCCAACTTCTAAATGTCTGGTGATGCCATTGTTCTTGGTAATTCTTGATGGTGCATTCAACCATGACTCTTTTGTTTTATGGGTTTCCACCATCTTCACATATCATCTCATCTCTGCTAGCAGTCTTACCTCTATTTTCTCATCTGCTTTTATTTCTTCCACGACCGTAGTCAATTCCATTTCATCTTCCAAGTCATCCGACACTCGGTGCATCAGGACCACGCAGATGCTTTCCTGCATGAAGAGATCGATGAGGGCCTGCTGTCCCGGAGACCCGTATTGGTCGTCGCTGTAGATCAAGGCTACGTAGTTCCATTGATACGTCTTAGCAATGTCGACCATGACTCTGGCCTGGTAAGTGTCGGGGCCCACCGTGCGCAGGAAATAAGGGTATTCCTGTTTATTGCTGAAGATAGGACTAGACGCAGAATAGCTCACTTGAGGTACCTCAAAAAGAGCTGAAATTAGAAGAATTATTCAAATTAGAGGATGACTAATTATTAGTCACGTATAAATACACCAGGAATAGAATATACATAGCATAGCAGAAATATTATCACATATATATATCTATATATATATATATACTGAATTATGTATGGGCATGTTCATATGTGTACACCATCTTTGTATGTATATATGCAGGCTAAAGTTATACACCTTGCATATATCTCTACAAGTGTTTGACTATCTACGATACCAGCAAGAATACCAAACAGTTCTCCTTTATTTCTACATATTTCTTTCTTCTGTCAATGAATAATTAAGTAATAATGTTAGACAAGAAGCAAAGAAATTTCCAGCTGCTCATTTCCCATTTTCTAAAATTTTCCCATCACTTTTCCATTATTCATTTACTTATATAATTATCTAAACAAATGTCAAGTTTCTCGTGAAATCCCTTTCCTGCTGCTTTCTGGGTTGTATGGAAATGAAACTGCGGTGTGATCCACGGTTACACGGTACGCAAGGTACTGTTGTTTCTGACTGGCGCCCCCAGCAAAGAAACGGTGATATAGGGATCGCCACCAACTGAGGGCTGGATAGCTCAGTTGGCAGAACGCTAGCTTTGATTGTAACCCAGAGTTCACTGGTTCGAATCCTGCTCTAGCAATAAATTTCTTAGCTCTTTTACCAATAATATTGTTTGTATAAAAGAAAGAGGGCATGATGATTTGATCGTAGCAGGATCTTCTTCAGAGGCTGAATGACAAGTTACAGTAACAGAAGGGACAAATACACAAACAGAATACAGACAGGTTGACCACACACAATTAATTGTAATTTCTGCAAGTACTGTACCGCAATGCAATAAGCAACATTAATTATTACATACAATATACCACAGACAGAAATTATCCTTTCAGGTGCAGATAATATATACCAATGAGAGAACATTTTGAAAGTTTTCAAACGATGTGTAAAGGTTTTTTTTGGGGGGGGGGAAAAATGGTAATAGCACTCCAACAGCATTACGTTTTCTTGGTTACGACACAATTATATACATTTTCATTGGCAATGTAATTCTAAATAGTTTGGTTCCTTCCAATGATCTGTTTTTTTTTATTAAATTTTACTTCCCCCGCATTTTCAATCAACGTCACAGGAATGATATTTTTACTACAAAGTTGAATTGATTCAAATACTAAATTGAGAAACATATCTCACTAGTACTTCATACACTACAGGTATACTCATTTTACAAGCTACCTGCCGTTTTACAAGGAAACATTTCGGTAAGGGATAAAATTGGTTAAAAAATAAGAGAAAACAAATTGTAAGTGGCATATGATCCCATTTTTTTCCCTGTCAGATGCTATGTTCATCAAAACAATGTCTGTGGTGGTCCACCATTGCCCTCTATCCAAGGGGGGGCTACGAGACTATATCAAAGAAAACAACCTTTACGTAGACATATGTCTGCAAATTCCTGGGAACCCTGCTGTGATTTTGTGATTTCGTTAAAATCTTTCAAAAATGGGACAATCTTCTATCATAATTCCACATACACGCAGAATATACAATTCTTGGGACAATGTGTATTATACAAATGCCATAGTGACAGCAATATGACAAGTGCACTTCTATGCCACTATATTGTAATCCAAAATGCAAAGATGGGAACCACAACTTTAAGTTCTATCAGAGCAAATGTTTAACAAACCCTGGAACTTTCTGGTTTTGGAATATTTTACAAACAATGATACTTACCTGTCTCACCTGTACATATGTACTCTTTTCTACCTACTTTTGAGAACACTGATAATATTTTGATGACATAGTTAGCATTGCCCATCCTCCTTACTTCCAGCAAGATCTACACCTCTGAATACTTACAACACAAGAGGTCACTGTAATATGTTTTCACAAACATATGGAGACCCAGCTGAGCTCAAAATCAACTTTACTGCACCATTCTAAGCTGGCTACAAAGCAAACCCATTGATCCTCCTAAAACAGGACCACCACCATATGATCATGACATCTGATTTCATGCCGTGAAATTGGCCATTAGCTATGGGTTGCTTTCCTAAACCCACTGTTTGTGCCAAAGGACAAGTTTTTTCCCACTTGGTTAACTGAGTGATGACTCACCTCCTATCACTCCAGTTGAGCTGCATGTTCGTCTATTATGTAATACTTGTCATTTAGCCTCTGAAGTAGATCCTGCTAGGATCGAAACGTCAGGCCAACTTACTTTTACACATTCTCTTACCCAGGCTCTCTAGTGGATAAGCAGTTTGCTAACAGTTTTAGTTCTATAACATAACTAATCACGCAGCTCACACCATTTTGTCTCAGTTTTCAGTGTTCAGCTAGCTTGCAATTATGCAAATATTCTTCCGCATGTGATACGGTTATAATAATAATAAAGTAATTATACATAATAATAATAATTTGCAACCTATGGGCTAATGGACAAATACCTGTCATGTTCATGGCATGTTGCTATGGCAACTGACAAACTATCGTCTGCAGATAATGAACCATTAACTGCGTTCAAGTTAAAAGGCCTGACCTTGTTATTCTAGCAGAATCTTCTTCAGAGTAAATATACCGAATGCATTAAACATAAATAAAGTCTGAACATGTATCCTTTCAAGTATTGATCGTTACTCTAGATATTAATTAAAACTTCAAGAAATAAGTTAATATATCTTATGAGTCATCCGGGGGCGAAATTTGCAATTATGTGATCAAATTACCTAGTAGCTTAGCAACAGTAGCAGAAGTCAAACTGGAGCCAGTGCCGACCACCCCGACGGTTCTAGAGGTATCCTCACAGGACCCATTGGCACTCATGGAATCTACAAACTGCAGGCCCGCCTGGACATAAATGAAAAAAGAGAAATAAAAAACCAACTGCAAATTTAATTGAACATACAACAGATGCGACAACAGGAAGGAATATAGCACTATAGCTATCATAAATGCCAAAAACTAATAATAATAAAAATTATAATAATAATAAGGTCTGCTCTAGCAAATTTTGTTAAAGTTATATAGTCAGTTCAAAAATGATGATTTATGAGACTGCGTTGTGGTCAAGTGCAAATTGAAGTATTCTATAGTTTAATTTCACTTTCCTCTATCCCTTCACCCTGGTGTTAAAAAAAGCGAAATGTGCTCCAGATTATGTTTGCACCTTATGAGATGTCCCCCGGGTGATGGGTTGCACTCTAATGAGAGACTACTACTAGAATTGTACACACTTGTCTGTGTGAGAATGCATACATGTGTGTGCTCTTGTTTTGTATTCTGACTGAGGACTTGAACACAGGAGCTCCAAGTCCACAGAAGACATTTGAAAAGAATCACCATGTCCTCAGAAAAATTATATTGTTATGGGGTGTTAAGGTTAGGGTACATGGTTTTGGACAATGGAAGAAACAATGGGGTCCTCAGTCTGAATCTAACACATACCTGTGTCCTCTGTGTGTGTGTAGATGTGACCAGTTACTTGCTATGACCAGAGGTTAACTGTTTATAAAGCTTTGGCCTTAAATTGATACAAGACCATTAAACCTTCATCTACAACTTCCAACTTTCTTTTAGATTTGAAAAGGAAATTAAAAGTCCATATAATTGGAAATTTGTACAGAGACAAGGAAGTTTTATTTACTTTACACTAAATAGTTCAATCGCCAATGCATGAACATATAACAAAAGATAGGAATATCTGTGTTAATTTACTAATTTATTGAACTCCTACTATATATGCAATAATATCAGCAACAACAAATTGTGGAAGCTGCAAGTTTAGATTCTGTATCTTGACATTTCAGCCATCAACTGGAAGAGGTACATATGATATATTCACATACTGTGCAACCATGCACACAACTGGGTTTATAGTTTTATATCCTTCAAGCTCAATGCACAGCTAGCTTCAGGGCCAAGGCTTACAAAAGTTGAAGTCCGCATTTCAATGTGCATACGTGTACAGAGTATCGATCTTGATGTTAAATGTCAGAGTGGAATCTTGTACACTGTCATATACTCTGTAAACTAGAAATGTCAGTATACACTGTAGAAATACCTGGAAATAGTTCAAAAGTTCAATATTTGTATAATAGTACATCTGGAGGTGTATGTAGACCTGTGGCAAACGTTTTTACAGGTACAGTATGCTATAAATGTTAAAGCAGCTAACCAGACTTATATTTCACACATTTCTACTTTAAATACAAGGGACTACTATAGATACCCAGTGCCGGATTTATAGGGGGAGAAGGGTCAACTGCCCCTCCCCTGCCAGTGGGATCCCCCTGTTTACAATCCTATATTAATTATAATATATTAAATAAAGAAATTAATTTTTTTGATTATTTTAAAAAAAATTCTTTGAATTTGTAATTTGTCTTACCTAAAAACCTACTTGTAGTTTTGCTGGATATTACTTGTAAACATGTAGTACTTCAGATATATACCTCATTTAATCTTTCTCATGTATAACTTGTCAGTTCTAATTACATACAATCAAGAGACTATAAATGTGGTCATTTGCCATGTATTTCATTTTCTGTTTGTGAGGGGCCCACCACACCTGAAGTGCCTGGGCTTCCCCTCCCCCCCCCCTCCTCCTCCCAAGGTCTTAATCCAGCATTGCTATGTACAAGTGCAATTGATCACCATCAGCCCATGCGATTCAGCTGGATGGATGCATCGGCCATGCACACAGTATAAACTGTACAGATGGTATGTACATTATGTAAACCAACGGCAGGTTTGAACTGGTCACTCATATACCAAACATTACAAATATCATTATGGTGACTCTGGTCTAGGAGTGGAAAATGAAATCTCACAAATTTTGTGATGAAAATCCAACAAGCTGTTGTAATGCAATTTAATGACCATGAGACGCACATAAAATTGAAACGCCGTACTGCATATGTAATTGAAATTGTAGTGAGTTGGAAAATCCAGAATAGTGAAAAAACTTCCAGCCTCCACCGGGATTCGAACCCGGGCCTCCCGCTTTATATGCGGACACCCTAACCACTAGGCTATAGATGCTGATTGTATGTCCAGAGGGTTCAAAACCGGTAAGGAAGGTCGTAATTCCACTGTAGGCATTTGTCACCTGTATCGTACAATACTAGTTCTGTTTTGGTGACATATATATATATATAAACATATAAACATATATACACCGGTTCATTTATTTTAACAATCATCATATTGGAACGTACCAGCAAGTTTCACTTTTGTTTTACAAATTGTAAACAATAGCTCTGATTGGATTAATCTCCAGGCACTATAAACAAGACCTGAAACTGATATTTATTGATCAGCTTGAGCTGGAACATCTCCAAAACATATCTTCCAACCTACTGTGCAAAAGAAAAGGCGACTTTGTATCGTTGACACCATACAGTGTCTCATCTTCGCAACTCACAAAAACCTGGTGTTGTTTTCCTTCAGTACCGTTGAGCTGTTTAGTTTGAGCTGGAATGTTGCCAAACATTCAACGACCTACAGCATCGTACTGAATGCAAAGTCATGCACAATTTAACTCCCTATCGTTGGCTCCATACAGTTTTTCACCGTCACAACCAAGACCCTTTTCTATTTATATATTTCTTTATATTTTATGCTATAAAAGTCATGCACACTTCTGAGCTGGATGAAAAAAAGTTAGGATTTGCCTAAATAAGTGAGACTTATAATGCTCCCCTAGATTTTAAGAACATCTCTTGCATTTATATATGCAACAAATCTTGTACATTCCAGAAAGTCTCATGGACATGATCAGTTTAGAGATAATTTGCTGTTGCCAACTTAAATTAAGAGAACAAACTTTCAGCACTATTATTCAATTGAAAATGTGCATTACAGTGTACACTATAGTATCTGAATTATGTTGCAAACAAATTGGAATTTATGATAATATTAATATTACAACCTTAAATTAGAAGATTGCAACGATTGTAGGAAAACATATTTTGTGTTGCTTTACCTGCAATAAATAATTTAGCTGATTAAGATATAACCAAATCTCTTTGAAAGAAGACAAAATATATGTAATTCAGACAACAATTATGTTTCAAATTTGTTCCAATTGCATATATATCGAAAGAGATAGAAATTATACAATTTCCGGCATACATAGTCGCGTCACACAGATGTTGGCTGCTGAGTCATAGAATGTACATTTCCAAAGACAATCAATTGTTGTTTATAGCTTGCAAAATTATTAGATGTGGAATCAATGTTTTTAAATTAATTATTGCATTGGAAAGGAATGTCAGTTTAAAATGTCTGGTAACTGTAAATATAATTCAACTTTAATAAATACTACATTAAGTAGGAAAGTAATCTAATGTTAATTCAACAGGCTTTTGTAAATTAGAGCAGACAGCTTGTAGCAGCTCCCTGATTGGACAATTTTCGATGTATGTATTATTCTCAATACAGAACAGTTTTGCATTCTCTGCTGTATGTACAGTAGAGCCTATATCTTGTTTACTTTGAAATATCCAACTTTCTCTCAGAAAAATTGTGAAATTATCAAACTTCATATTCCCTTCATATCATTTAACAAATATGCAGCAAAATACTTGGAATGAACAAACATACATTCCCAAACATCCTCAAATTACACCTCCCATAAGTCATGTAATTTCCCAAAGGAAAATTTGGTAATTTTGTTGCCCCAATTCAACCTGGGAGAAATGGATAAATCAGTCATATTTAATACCGTAGCTAGTGTAGTCGCCTATGTACAGCAGCAGGCCAACGGACAGGAAAAATTTGAAGTTCACTTTGGTGAAAAAATTTCTTGCACTTCATACAAAGAGTGTGGGGAAGGGAGGGTGGTGGGAGGGTGGAGGGAGGGTGGAGGGGGGGTGAGAAAGAAAGAGACAGAAAAGGAAATTATGCCAAATGTTAAAGCCTGTTTAAAAAGTAATCCTGAACATTAAAAATATTACTTCTTTGTTGATTGATGCTTAACATGCAGGCTTTTATCCTGAAAACAGACAGCAAGCTTTCTGGCAAATGTAGAGCATGTTACTGTTCACATTGTGAATCAATCATGTACTGTAAACTTTGTGTGAAAGAAGTGCTAAAAGCAGCGTCTTGATGTTTGGTTGCCTGTTTCCAGATATTTTAAAACTACAGACACACAGACACGGACACGCACACCGACTACAGACACACAACTGTTTTCGTTTCAGTGAGATAATTAAAGCTCTGTGCAGAAGATCCTGCTAGGCTCGAAACGTTAAGCCATCTAACATTCACATATTTAGCTGTAACACAGGCTATATTGCAGTAGATATAAGCAGCTTGTTAATTCATTCCCCCCCCCCCTTTTCTCAAGTGTTACTAATGATTAAGTTGCAATTGACCCATCGGTAACCACCTTTATCTCACAAACTGGACCTTAATTAAACTAACAAAGTTCTAGTACATAAATCCAGTTGATTCTAATAAATCTGTCACCCAGATACTTTATTTTTATGACCAATCACATATATGCAAACAGCAAAATAGATATTTTCAAATTGTTGAATTTTACCTTTGTTATATACTTGAAATATGAAACATCACATAACATTCCAGCCAATAAACTGCAGTTTACTGTACAATCTTGTGTCTAAAACGTAACAGTTTGGAATAAACTTCAAGACGTTGCTTTTAACAGTTAATGGTTAGAAGACGTTAGAGATTAGAGATTGGTCATTGCATGGTGACAGTGCAAGAACGTTACCGGTTTGCAGACATGGTAAATGGGACTGTGGTATGTATACGAGACAGGTATTAAAGTAATGAAGTAAATTAAAAATGTTCCATAAATTTCTGTACAATTCTAACGTTTTTAAAACAATTTGAAACCTTAGAAAAATTTAACCACGCACCCAACACACATTCCAAACCCATCTGCATGGAAGTAAGTACTAGCTTAGATGTTTGGTCATAAATTTTACTAAACCAAACCTAGTCTTATGTTCAAAATAAGATTGCAACTTGATCAAAACAAAGGCATTCTCCCCCCAAAAATGTTCACGAAAAATTATTGAGAAAGTATTTTATCACTGCATGTATGGTTGTCAGCTATTAATCGTCCACAAGGATTTTCATATTAATATTAATAACATACATATACTATAAAGATGCATGAAAAATTAAAGATTTTATTTTTTACTTTTACATTTAAAATGAAAGTCAACTAATCAAGCTAATATTTGCTTTCTTTAGCTACATGACTTTATCCAGAAAAAACTTTACAAAAAATTCAACTTAAAATTAAGGCTACCTTCAGCCCGAAAGGATCAGGTACACATGATACAGCATGAGTTCATAACAGGACCTTTAAGTTGTGAATGATATTTGTAATGAAAGAGCAATCAACTGCTAATTTTGCAATTTTTGTTATGAATATGAAGCATACAAATCTTCTCTTTGTTTACTTGTCTCCATTGTTACAGAAATCAATCGAGCAATTAATTATAACAAGGCTCTTTGATCTAACCTGGCTCTATACCCTCGGGACAATGATGTTATATAGTGTGTTACAAAGACTTGTATACACTGTCAATGATCATCAGGATGAAACAACCAATATTTTATGTTATTTGGTTTATTAACTAATTCAGAACTGTCCGGGGGCGTCTGTACAAGCGAAGGTATAAAGTACTAACAGAGCTCAATTTGAGTACGAGGTAATATGATATATACGTATATCCAGGGATACATGTCTTGATGATGTTTGGTGTGTAGGGTTGAGATTAAATCCATTAATGATTTATGATGAGTGGAAAGAAAACACCATATGAAAAGGGGTTTCCATCAAATCCCTGTTGATTCTGTTGTTTTTCTCTTAGTTTTGTTTGTTTTTTTGTATTTGTGTATACCTGGTTCAAGTGAACTCTTGATAATAGTGTTACAAGGAATATTTGATAGGTGATGGTACCAGGATACCAGCACAGTACACCTACTGTACATATGGCCACAACTTACACTTGAAATATGAAGTACTACGACCTTGAAATTGTACAGTTCTGTTGGGTTCAAAATTCTTATCATCCAAACCTTCCTTCCTTTTCTTTCCAATTCCCAATCTCCATGAATGCTGCCCAACCCCCCCCCCCTTCCCTGCCCCGTGACCCTGCACACTCAATGACTGATGAGACCACACAACAAATTTTCTTTCTGAGAACGAAAAGTGCTCGTTTAGGTCACACAATATAATTTCCCAGTGATTGCTCGGATTTGATAAAACTGCAGTTTTTAGCCATGAACTGCCACACACTGCTGGCTGCCTGTCGAGAAAACCAAACATTTTCAGTTTTCCCGACTGAAGCCGATGCGACTTAAAAATGCAGATGTGGAGTGTGAGACAGGTAAGAGAGGAGCGAAGTAAATATATATGGCAAAATCTAGAGCGGTTATTATTCTTAAGCATTTTCTCACGTAATAACCGTCCAGTCTAGTTGAGTGAACTTGTGATCAGTCGAGCAGTGTTGCGGTTGGCTGTACTGTGTACATACCAGCCAATTTGAAGACATTTCACAAACTCAGTAACTGTGTATGTAGACCAGATCCTCTACCATTCAATAGTACACATTTGCAGGTGGCCAGTAATATACCATAAAGGAATTTACTATAATGGCAAAATTTAATTATATAATATTACTTTGAAACCTTACATTTGCTTAAATTGTTTTGAGCATCATTCACAGTTGCTGATGTTGACCTAGTTAAACATTTCGATTTAATTTTTTATTTCCCATTTCTTGTCATTAGTGAACAAATTGATAAATTTAGCCAGTGACAGCTTCAGTCCACTAAATTAATGGCCGTTTTGAATTTCATAAACACGCGTATGAGATGTTATTGACCTAGATTAAGTTTCTGTTGTTGAAAATATGAATTAATATGAAAAATATGAATATATATCAAATTAAATTGAACAAAATTTACTTCTACACAGATCCATGAAATCTTTCTAAGCTACCCATTCTTAGAGGGATATGTTCATGGTAAAGAATGTGACATTTATGTGGAAATGAAAAATATTCCACACTGTGAGTTGAACACCCCACCTCGATATCTTGTCTATAAACCATGGATTCTTCCTTGCAATAGATCCAAGTAGGTAATCTGTGATGTCATAAAATGGCAATTGTTCTTAAAATGCTTTACTTTCCCAGTTATATTAGTCTTTTTGATTGATTCCTTGAGTGGAATATTCTTGTTGATTTATTCCTTGAGTCTTGCAACATTTGGAATCTTTCCTTGGTTGTCAAGGTTCTCTGTATTAAGAATTTGATCAATATTTAACTTTTTTGTAGAAATATTTTTTTCTTTTTTCTACTGTAAAGAAAAACGAAGTGTTTTCAGCTGAATTGCCGTGATGACTTGATTCACTCTGCTACTGCACGATGCTTTCACAAAATAGTACCAGCAAATTTTGAAACAGTCATGACAAGTTATGACATGCTATGAGGATGTGATTTTGACCTCAAGATGCAGAAACCTTAATTTCCATCATTTTTTATCAAGTAAAATTGAACAATTTTGCCAGTAAGCATGTACACAAATACATGCGTACATGTGCTACTGTGTTACAGTTAATACACACTATAAATGCTAGCAATCATGACAGACATTAGTTGGCAGCATACCGCAGATTTTAAAACCAAATCAGTTACAGTACATTCACCGACATGTTAAACGTAACGTAACGTAAAGTATCCGGTCACACAACTGACCCTATACGCAGATCTAGAATGCCAGTGAGCTCATTGGATCTCTCCATGCCACATGCAGGAACGACCAAACAGAGGGCATGACCTCACACACTGAATAAACATGAGGCACACTCTCTTACAAGCCTTATATCTATTCATTTAGCTGAGTGTTAGCTCAGTGGTTAATGCCGGTGCCTTCCAATCATAAGGTCCCCGGTTCGAGTCACTCGAGTTCCTGCTGGCAGGAGGATCTAAAATACAAAATACAAATTTAAAACCGTGGCTTGATTACGTAGTCCTGTCCTTCAGCATTGTGAATCACTGGGCGTTACACCGATAGTTTAAGTCAAACAAGCTGTGCTGTTATAATACTAACATTACAAATAACAATGGCAGCCCTGTGAAATGATGCCATGAGAGTAAACAAATGAGTTGTGTTCAAAAAGGAAGTTAGTGTCAACAGTATCAAATTTGTTAACATTCACAGATTAATTGACGAAGCATAAATATTATACATGAGATGAGTCATACACTAACGCCAGCTCAACTCTCTTTGAGTTTAATACACACAGTTGGTAATGAAGTGTTTGGTCTATTTGGCCTTGGTGATCGAGTGATTATGTTAGAGACTGTTTCACAACTTATATTCACAACTTATATTCACAACTTATATTCAATCAGGGAGCCAGTTAGCAACTCCCTGATGAAATCAAGCACTAAACAACTCTTGAATGGAAGACTCTTGATGCATATGATAAAGACGACACTTATGAAATGGATATGACACCAGTATGTCCAATTACTTCAATATATATAGTCAGTAAATTGTTCAGATTTTTATGAATCAAAAGTGAGAAAATATCACCATTTAAATAGTGAAAAAAAGGAAGGAAAAAAACAAGTGTGTTAAGAAGAGTGAATGGCTCGATATATGTTAAGTTTAAAAATTAGGCACCGATAAGTTCATGATTATAGTGGTTTTGACTTACAAGGTCAATTTATACATGCCACTTTGATGAATGGTCAGTCACACATCTAGAGCTGTGCATGGTATCCAGAAAGCACAAATTCACTTCAAAAATAAGGCTCTGGATTACTCTTTTATTGCACAGAACTAGACACTTTGGGTGTTTGAATGAGGAGGAGGAGGTACAGTACTGGAGTTGATAGGTCATTATCATGTATCAGTGTGGTTAGGTTACCAGGTCACATTAGTGCAGATGTTGTGAGGAGACAGGTGAGGGAGGAAACCAAGTGAATATGCAACATTCAACATTTGGGTAAAAAGAAAGATTTCTAACAACTCGTGACCTTCTACCATTTTTTTCACTGCAGAGCTCAACAATTTGAATTTGCAAGATCACTTGCAATAATCATAAGGAAGCTACTGTTCACATCCTAAATTATCTTCCAACAACCCCCACCCTACCCCACCCTACCCCATACCCTATCCCACCCCACCCTACCCCCCAATAAAAAAATTATGATGTGATTATGGATGTGATTATGGAGTGTTAGCTCAGTGGTTAACGCCGGTGCCTGGCAATCATAAGGTCCCCAGTTCGAGTCACTCCAAGATTAATGTATGTCGTCCAAATTACAGAGTTGTTGGCAATTGACAATTCATAACCATGGAGGTTAAATATGAATCTACTGTAAGAGAATGACTTCGGTCAGCTTGCGGCTTTGATAAGACAATGAGGCTTCTTTGCGAGTTCCTGCTTGTAAGAGGATCTAAAATACATACATACATACACTACAGAATTTCAGGTCACATGAAGAACCAACCAATTCCCATGGCTCCCCTCCCTACATGAACATCATACATAAATGACAATAAGCTTAAACACAGATACTGCTCAAGGACTGTGGAGATTTTCCATTAAACACAATGCGATGCAATGCAATGCAAAATATACATGTACTTTCTGAATATCAAAAAGTTCTTTGTATCATAAGCCGGAAGTAAAGAAGAGATTTCATTCGTGCACAAAGAGTGATATTGAATTTCCATCAGAAGTGTCTTTTAGAGCATCAAGCCATCTTTCGTTCTTTACACTTCAGCTTAACAACTTCCTGGATCAGTGGATTCCCAGGACTCTGTGTTCCTTCAAAGTTCCACGACGTCTGTGAAATTCACGTACACATACATGATACACACTTGGATCAGTGTAATTTCCAATCAATGTTTTAAATAGATCTGAGACATTCTGGAATTTATCTCTTTTTGTT
>KN890404.1:18179-28549 GCA_000934455.1 Apostichopus parvimensis
CCCTTTCAAAAGTATGAATGGACCACCTCAAATTCTATCTGTTATTTATTCAATTCTTCTGGTTTTGTTCACAAAACTGTTGTGACAATTTTGATGGAGGAGTCACCAACTCACAATGTCACACAAGGACAAATGGATATAATAGAATAGCCCGGTCTACCTGCAATTAACATATAAATGCCATAACGAAATGGGAATTGCACAGCTCCGCACGACAACTGATTGATTACTATAGCGAGTACTGTATCTAACACCCTCAGAACAGCAGTTACATAATGGAGCTCAATCATTACAATGGACGGTACACACTGAAAGCCGAGAGTCGAACAATATTGTCAGATCTAGAAAAAGCTGACTAATCACTTATGAGAGAGATCATACAATATATCTGTCCGCCAGGATTTACTTAGCAACCAATTAAAGGGACTATATATACGATATCAAAAGGCTGCTATATGTATCCTAAAATAGACACAGAGTTTCAAAAGCTATCTATAAACTGAAATGTTCATATTTTCAGCGTGTCTTTCTTAGTTTTGGACGGTATATCTGTCGGCAAAATATTCATAACTTATTAATTTTGTGATCATTTTCATAACTCACAATCTTGACTTTGTGTTTGACATAAACTGAGAAAAGCAGTTTACATTGGATTTTAGGACCATTAAATTAGGGGTGCTTCTTATTCCTCTTCTTAGTTTATAGGGTTCCCCTTTAAGTCATCCGCACGTTGCAGAGTGGACATTCATTATTTAAAATGAGTGTACTTGAATCTGGATTGATTTGCCAAAGAGACTTAATAGTTAAATGGAAGCAAAGAGTAGCAAGGAAGGATATAAGTTAAATGTGATGTATCCATCGTAACCATCCATCGATTATTAATATGAAATTGCATAGAACGGTGTTATTTTCACTGAGCTTTTAGGGCAGTAAGCTGGAAAGGTCGAAACTCAAATTTGGCAAACACATATGAGACTTTAAGAGATGCTCACTGTGTGGTACCACAATTCAGCAAAACACTATATTGCTAAAGTCTGAGCAGGCCAAGCTGGATCTATGAGACCATTTCGAATACGGACAGGTTCTCATAATTCACTTCTAGAGATCATTTCAATTCAGTCAAAAAGTTCAAAAACACCATCAGAGATTATCCTGTACCACAAATAGGTGTGTTAAGGTTGTGATATATTGTGCTCATTAAAGCAAATATCTAAATAACAAAATAATGTACTTCACGATAGTAGTCTCTAGAAGAATATATACCTTTGCCAAGTTTGTTAACAAATGACAGCTCAACTAAGACGTCTACATGCAGGAGTAAGCAAAGATGTTGCTACTACAGTTGGTCTAACCGAACAGTTGGAATGGCAGCCTAGTAGTAATACTGCCATTATACTCAACGTTTTGCTTGATGTCGAAACAAATCATTAACATACATGTATGTAGGTTACATGTACTGCTCCAGCACTGTGAGTTGGTACAGATACCGGTAGGAATTAGTTTAATACCATGAAAATCCTAAGATTTACACCGGGTTTAAATATTTAGTAGCCAGGAGCAATCAGTGCTAAAACTGGTGCACTGTATGATAGAACAAGAGTGCTGCAGTTATGCTGAGACAAGTTATGCAAGGAAATGAAATAGATTGGAATGAGTTTTTGTGTCAGAACAACCCCATGCCATAGATAAGATAAAATTGTGGTAAAATGATGAAGAATATGCTATAAAGAAGCTAAAATGGGCCAGTACTTGACCAATGAAATATTTAGAATTGCATAGCATCATAATTGATTCAGTAGTTCTCTCAAAACTCTTT
Source organism: Apostichopus parvimensis (assembly GCA_000934455.1). Lineage (NCBI taxonomy): Eukaryota > Metazoa > Echinodermata > Holothuroidea > Aspidochirotida > Stichopodidae > Apostichopus > Apostichopus parvimensis. The sequence continues at coordinate 19,996 of KN890404.1, forward strand.
GTACAGACTGCACACATACACACAAAAGTTTTATCCATTTTAGCCTATACGCTATACTTCCAATAATACTTAAATTACTCTAGTACACATCCTCCTTTGTTTTCTAAGTTAATGAATGGAACAGCAAAAACAGTCATACTTCGCTGTAAACAGCACTAGTTCTCGCAGATAGAAAAATCATACATATATTTCAATGGAAGAACATCACGAAATATTGTGGCTGAAATGACTAAGACTAAGTTAACACTATCACTTAAACTGTAACTCTCTCCTGCAATCTCACCTACAGTCATTTCAAGAACATTTCTTACACTTCATCCTTGTTTGTTTCAAATATGGTTGACCCCCCTCCCCCCAACCCCCCTTCTGCATTCAGATATATCAAAGGGCTCTAATTCGTAGAAAGCTCTCTTAACACCCTATGCTTTCATACCGAAAGAAACATTTTGGTTTTTTCCAGAGTTCGCCGGCTGGATCAAAGGAACAAACAATTAATGCTTCAAAGTACATACCTGTAATACTTTATTGTGATCCGAACAGTCATCTCGTATTTCGTATCCCAGATGAATGTTTGGCAGTATGCCCGTATCGTTATTGATTTTCTTCACTGCATATATCATACTCTCCAACCACATTGCGGCAACTCGGAACAAACTTTGGCAAGGTTTGCCATCTTGATCTTGACGATAGACAGCAAAGAGACCCCCTAGCACAAAATCACCCCAACTAAAAGCAACTTTGTCATTTTCAAATCCATCGTCCTCTGCTCGGTCTTCTATTTCAGTGTCCCTTTTTTTTCTTCGACTTTGCGATTGGCAATTTGCTAAATCATTAAGATATACTCTCTCTGAAATGTCTACTAATTTATCAACAGAGACACCAAAATCTTCTAATGTACTTCCTAAATGGGAGTACTTGAGTTTTCTTACATCGTCTGATTTGAATGCTTCTAAAAGTTCCTCCCTGTGTTTCCTACTGAGTGCATGCTTTTGGATTCTAGACTGATCCGATGACACACCGCTGTGACTATCTCCTGTATCGGGTTCATTGTACGAACGTGGCCTTATTTCAGTGTGACACACTCCCCTGCTAAAATTAATGCAAACAAACAAAAGAAGAACAAGATTCACTCGGAGACAAATTGTCTTGTTGATACCGTCTAGCCATCCTTCATGACCCATTGTCCTATCACATCAGGAAGCACCTGCCGGTCGAAATAAAACAAGACCTTATAACTGAAGCAATTTTACAAATGTTTAAAATATATGCTTGACAACAGATGTCTCTAAGTACATGTATAGCCTTTCCTTTAAATACTCAGTATTAAAGTTACCGCAACAAATTGTTGCAGAGTTAATTCAAAATGGAAACTTATGACAACTTTGACAAGCTCTGTGTCATCCAGGGGAACATTTCACTTTCATAGTACTACTGTATATGTGCAAAGTGCAAAGGACTCATGATTTTGATTGAAAGTAACTTGAGCCTAAATTAAGTATCATTAAATTTGCAAAATTTAAAATTTCTTCAATATATGATAGATTTTTGACAGCTAAAGTATATAATTACAAGGAAGTACTCAACATACTGTAGGGAATTTAACATAGGTGAGGAAGTATTACTTCAACCTGGCAACGATGTTTTGTTAATATTACAATAACAAACACTGACACAAAATGATAACATATGAGAGTGGAAAATACAAACATGAATACGCACAATGCCTTTAAAGTGGCAGTGTCACAAATGGGATTTAGTTAAGTTTTATCTTGCTGTTCTACGGACTTAGTGCTTAGCAGACATTTATGTACACCTTCTAGCTTTGCAAGGCAATAATAAGCAATTGCTATAACATTGTAATAGCTACTTTAATCTTAAAATGCTTGAGTACTGTATATATGCCAATCTATACACAATCTGTCTTAGCTAAGAAAGATGTCCCCATGCAGTTTGCAACCTTTTCTCTGCATCAAAGATAGTAATAACCTCCCACAGAATGGGAATTTGACACCAAGGCCAAGGCTAGGCCTCCAGCCACCTGGTAACTTTATTTTTAGTTGAGCCCTATTGTGGGTATGAATATATGAAGTAAATAATCTGCACGGGATGTCATGCAAAACGTGATTCAACATATCTATATATGTTTAAAAGAAAATCATATGTTATCCTTCTAACCAGGTCACTGCACCAATATTAAAGAGATATTGTCAATAATATTACAAACCATCATACTAAAACCGTCCTCCACACAAGGGTTGAAATAAGCGGGCGCCCAGGCGCTATTCGCGCCCGCAAGCACTAAAATAGCGCCCCTGGACTTGAAAATACAATACGCACGGGCGCTTCTTTGTCGGCAAATAAGCGCCCGCATACTCCTGTAAATATCAGCCTTATCATGCGCTGCACAGAAGCCTGAAACTACATTGCATGCTAGTGCTATATAGTAACTGCTAGCGATTTGATAAATCACTGATCGATCGAGTGCATGCCAATAGAACTGGTGCACATGGTTTATATATCGCACAACACCTGTACTGATACGTACGTACATGCCGTACTTGAATTTTGTTTCTCCTTTTTAGCTCCTGGTAGTGAGAAAATAGCTCCTGGTCCTACTGAAATTGCCGCGAACCAGGAGCCACTTTTTTAGAAAGTGGCTCCTGGTCCACAAATCCTTATTGCAACCCTTGCCTCCACAGTATCCAAATATTGTACACTGTATTGAGATATATATATGCATACAAAAGAAATATACAAGAAATAAAATTTACTTCATAAATAATGTGAAATGTAATTAACTATGTATAAATCGATTTTGGCTCCAATGTCAATTACACTTTCAATGGTTGCCATAGATACAAAGATCTATTGTATAATACACAGTCCTACAGTGCAGCAAGTTTTATATGTTGTTGGCATTGTAAAATCCAGGTCTTAAGGTGATACAGTACATAATCAGATATCAAAATGGAATATTGTTACTTTATTTATAAGCCTAGCTTTTACAAAAAGGGCAAATATGTAGATAGCAGTTTGCAGGTCACATGCAGAAATCAGGGCTGTATTTTAACAATTGCCCGGTTATCTGTGATGTCCAAATTTTGTTTCAGGCACCTAAATTTCCCTTCAAGGTAATCCACCTGATTAAAACATTACTATACACTAAAAAGGATGCCAAAAATGTACCTCTTTAATCTTTCATTTATTCAAGGAAAGCAATACCTTTTCGCATATTTGTTCCATATAACAACTGTATTATTTAAGTCACAGAAACCTATGTGATTGGAGTATTAAACCAGCCTCCCATTCGCACTTCGTTGTAGCATTTATACGTTAATTGCAGCTAGACCAGGTTATTCTATTATTCCATTTGTTACAGCACTTCCTTTGTGACATTCAAACAAGCCTTCAATTAATGCAATTTTGATTGGTCAACTGTGAAAATAAATTTTCTCTACCAGTACTGTAAGGAAACTTATGAAAATATACGTAAGTTTGCCACTTTCAAAATGAATGAGCAAACTTAAACTGGAAACCAAACATTGGACAGGATTCAAATTGTTCACCAAAGAGTGACCATCTGAGTGATGAATGTTGAAATATCATTATCTGCTACTGAGAGGTCAAATTTTGTGGTCGATTTTTCCATGACCAATATGGCTCTCCTATTTTAAAGTATATTACCACTAACTCATAACTTTTAACTCAATATCACCCTTAGCGATTTGTTTGCCCAAGGTTTTTTTCCCCCGTATTTTGGGGCTACAAGGATACATATTTTCAGAGGTGCAAAGACTGGTTTTAGATGCTTGGTAGCAGGCTACAAGGTTATGAAAGTTTTGAGTAAGATACATTGTGAAATGGGTATAAGATCTAAATTGTTCAGGAGAGTGTCCCACCAATTTTGAACTTTTGAAATCATGAATATATGCATCAATGAAACATTGTCTCCAATGTCAAGCCTGCTTCACTCCCTGGCAAATGAGGTTGTAGCTCTCCGTCCAGCAGCCAAGCGAATCATAGCGATGTATTACCGAAGTCTACTTTTCCAAAGTTACGTCACAAACCAGATTTCGGAGTACTTCAAGCATGCAGATGAAGTGCAAAATGGCAGTTTAGCCACAATCAATGTTCACATGACATTTCTTGGAATACTTTCCTTGAAGATCCTGTGAATAACATCTAGTCTCTAGAAGAAATTCACAGTATTCTATCCAGCACAATGCTTGGTATGTTGTGGAACCATCATAACTTCAAATCAACAACAACTATAATTTGTAATCAACAGTACAGCTGAGAATCAACTCATGTAAGTTAAAGGTTCTCATCAGAAGGAAGGTTGTTATGAGGATTGTGAGATGGAAAACAGCTATATACACTCATTTTCCGTGATTTGTCAATTCCAAGGACCTTTACAAAATTACAGCTCTTCCAACTATCCCCCGGTCTGTATTTATGCAAAATTGTAACAGGTTGACAGTTGTATTAGTAATATTTGTGATCACTAGGCTTAAACTTATAACATGTGCCTTCGACATGGGATTCCATGTTTTGTCCAGCTGCCTGAGAATAAGGACACTCGTTCATATTATTTGCTCAGAAGCCAGACAAACAGATGATATGCGTTATGTCTGGCAATTTAATCTTAGTGTATGAGTATGAGACCAACATACGTAGGCTATTGATTAAATTTCACTGGTTAAATTCTCCAGTAGTTAGGCCTACGCTGGATCCACGTGCCACGAATTCCACCTTTCGTAAAACAAAATTCAAGATCAAACGATATTAAACTTACCCTTTAAATGGCGCTTCTTATGTTCATGAAACTGTAAACCGACAAATACTCAATACACAGTAGGTGATACTTATAGTATGTCATCAGCATTTAGCCGTCTGCTGCACAGATCTGCAAATAACTGTCTGCTGTTCTCTTTCCCAGGAGAAACGATGTTAATCATGTTATCAACTTTACTTGAAGCTAGTGGACACTTACAGCAAGCAAGTCGTTACAGCTTCTTACAACAGGCAGTAAGTAGAAATGTAATAGCGCCACAATACTTTGGCTTAAAAGAGCGGAACTAGCGACGAGGAAGTGGTTGGGGGGGGGGGGTGGAAGGGCAGGGATTGGGGTAGTGGAAGGGCAGGGGAAGGGCAGAGTGAGGGGTTGGGGAAGGGATGGGGTTACATTAAAGATGGCCTTAAATTATTGGAACTGGTTCAATCAAATTACATGAACCTTCACAAAGTAAATCAAGAGAAACAAATTAGAAACCGTCAGAAATGTCCTATTTCAGGCATTCTTTTAATTATCAGATCCAATCTGCAGTCAACTACATTTGTAAATGTAAATGAATCATCCATTGCACAACACCACGAATCATCTTCTTAATGATAAATTATTACAATATGAAAATTTTCTTGTACAACAGGTACAATGTTTTCCTTTGAAACTTTCATGCAATGTTACACTTCCTGATTAATGAATGACGAAAAGAGAAAAAATCTTTTAAATTCAGGAGTGCAATGTGACATTGCCAAGACATAAATCCCAGGAATATTGAAAGGGACTATAAAGTAAAACAAACAAGCAAGAGCATTCATTGACGGTACCGAAATTCTGCCTTTCTTCTTTGAACACAAGGATAGTTGTTAAGCATACAATGCAAAAAAGATATTCCAAACCCTGTCAATAAGTTTCAAAATATGTTGTAAGATTTTCAAACTTTGAGAGAATATCTAGCAATGTCACTAGGTAGAAGGCACCGACAATAACTAGGGGGTGTAATTTTATTTAACGGTGGCTTCTCTACCTTAGCGGATTAACATGATTTTCCACTACCTATACAAGTTATTTACAGATAACGCTGTCTCTTACCATTTTGCCCGCTGGTACCAACATCATCTCCATCGATTATATCCATCTCACTGATACTGGGAGTATTTGTGTTCTTGTCTGATATCTTTAATATGAAAATGAAAATAAAATAAAACTGTTAGCAAACTGCTTATCCACTAGAGAGCCTGTGTAATAGAATGTGTAAAAGTAAGTTTGCCTGGCGTTTCGATCCTAGCAGGATCTTCTTCAGAGGCTAAAAAAATAAAAAATAAAAAAATAAAAAAATAAATTTTTTTTTTTTTTTTTTTAGCCTCTGAAGAAGATCCTGCTAGGATCGAAACGTCAGGCCAACTTACTTTTACACATTTTAATATTAAACTGGTCAACAAGGTTTCACCTCTCATCCACATATGTAAGTGTAGAAAGAATCTTAAGTGTAAAGGGAACTTTACAAATGTAAATTAATCTGGGTAAGGTGCACAATATTTTCTCTGCAAAAGCTCCACCCAGTTCCCTTGGCATTATAGCTTTGGAGATAGCAAGGGGACATGGGAAAAATACTCGCTCTCAACAACATGAAATTGAATCACAAAACTTTGAATTACAAGACACAAAATCACAAAATTGGAAATGTTTTGAATATTTCTACCTTCTTTATTTCACGACTGATTTTTGAAAGTCAATTCAGGTTTCCATGAAACTTAAGTGTTTGTAGACAGGAAGACAAATTTACTAACAAACAGACTAACAGCTACATTTAAAGGGAGGAGATGAACTAACAAACTTTTGTTACAAACTTGAATGCTCCTGAGTATGTGACAGCGCATATCGGAGAACGTGACAGCGCATATAGGAGAGTGACAGTGCACCTAGGAGAGTGACAGCGCACCTAGGAGTATGACAACACACAGGAGTGTGACAACACACACAGGAGAGTGTGACAGCACACATAGGAGTACGTGGTCGCACAAATAGGAAAACGTGACCGCACATATAGGAGAACGTGACGGCACACATAGTAGAATGTGACGGCACATATAGGAGAACGTGACGGCACATATAGGAGATGTGACGGTGACATTTAGAGGCAGGAACTCCTTTAGAAAAAGGACTAAACCATTGGGCAATCAGTTACATCATCTTTTTCTTCCTCTTCTCGGTTTCATACTGTCAGCATTTCTCAAAGGTCTGTACACTATTGAAACACTGTTGGCTGGTATTGCTGTCTACATACAAGCTGTATACAGAATCTATCAATCTGTCCATATCTAGACGTGCAAGAGACACAATAACGAATAGGACTCCTCTAAATCTAGAGGGCTAATCCAACTATGTGTATATATTACAGATTCGTTAAGGTGATTCAAAGTGACGAGAGGTGACGAAAGGGACAGCACCAAAGTTTGTCTAGAAATCCATCTGTTTTTTTTCCAAACAATCATAACATTTTAACCTAGGATTAAGTTAACTTAGTATAAGAAGGTTTGGCTGAAACTCTTTCAAGCCAACAATATGACTATTTACTAATGGCTCCATGATGCTTACACATGAACAATTCCAACAAGCTAAGTTTTTACACTTTTGCTTAACTTAACTATATACCGGTACTATGGTCCAGCGGATAGAGGGCAGTAGAAGCAATGAGAACTAGCATGTCAGAGGTCATGAGTTCAATCTCGGGCTGACTAAAGATGACTTTTTCATCCAGGAGAAATCCATACTTTTTCCCCATCGGAAACTGTCTTCCTAAGTTTTTTGAAAAAATCCAAAAATGATTTAACACTGTCAATATGATAGCCAGCTGACATGAAGTGTTAGTAATAAGCCATTCTGCTTCTCTTACATGGACATGTGTCTGCTTAGCATCGTAATATGACTGATTTACAGGCCAATGATTATCATTATATATTATTATCATAACTTATGTACTTGTAATAAGTTAAATACAACAATATTTCTTAACTTCGGTGAAGTTTTTCCATATGACACAGAAGATAAAAAAAAAAAAAATTTTTCTCATTTTGTAGACTTACAACTTTCCTTGTTTTTTTTTTAATACAAGCAAGAGAGGCGAAGATTTTAATCCAAATAAGCTGTCACAATCTTACAAATTTAATCTACTTGCTTCATTTATAAGCTTGCATATGTGAGAAAGAAAGTTTGAGAGATGGTCCAGCTGAGCAAGCTCTATGCCCACATTGTTGCAATTCTTATCTCTTGAAACAACTTTTTAGACAAAACATGATAATTACATAAGAAAAATACTATCTATATCTTTATTACAGTATATGAAAAGAAACTCATAGAATATTATAAGCATGATTTGTGCAGTAATGGTTCATTCTTCATAAATATGTCAATGAGCTATACTTGTATATCAAGGCAGTGGAAAAATACATTAAGTTCCAACTTAAAAATTCACCCATCACACACTAACACTTTAAAATGTTGTTGTAAACACTGAAGTTTCCCCACTCCAAAATTTCCTCCATCCCTTCCCCCCCCCCCTATTTCCCCACACATACCTCTTTTATTTTTTTTATTTATTAGGGGTTTCATTTAACCCCAACCATACTTTCTTGTCTTTGACTATAAAAGAGTGAAATATCCTGTCATGTGATGACAGGTCTGGTAGTGGTCATCAACATAATGAAATTAACATTAGGTTGTCATCAACATAATGAAATTAACATTAGGTTGTCATCAACATAATGAAAT
>KN890404.1:28599-59944 GCA_000934455.1 Apostichopus parvimensis
GTCATCAACATAATGAAATTAACATTAGGTTGTCATCAACATAATGAAATTAACATTAGGTTGTCATCAACATAATGAAATAAACATTAGGGTGTCATCAACATAACAAAATTAACATTCGGTTGTCATCAAATAATGAAATTTAACATTATGTTGTTGTCAACGAAAGCATAGAGACATAGCCTGGGAATAATTTTCGTCTGTATCTTTTCTCAAAATTTTATGCAAAAGGTGCAACTTGCTAAACAACTGGAAAGATGTGAGCAATTTCTGACACAGAAACCACAGTATTAAAGACAATATTAGGAGCCTCCAAAACTGCTAGATGCAATTTTAACACTAAAACATTCCCTGGTAGTTACCATTACAAATTCTTAAAAAGCATTGAATCTATGTGTATTATAACAATGTGTATTAGACTAATGTATATAACACCAAGGGAAGACACATCACATGAAATTAACTTGAGAACTATGATCGATCTATTTGTCTCCAACTTGGGAAGGATGGGAACTACATATTTAGTTCTCTTTTTTAAGTTTAAATAGCGACTCACCAATGTGTCATGTCTTCCTGGCTTCTTCTGTTTCACAGAATATTGCTTTCGGTTTTACAAATATTTCCTGTTTTGAAATTTCACTTAAAGTCACTGATGTTAACATTTGACATGAGGGGGGCAGGGAGAATCAAGTTTTGCATGATATATAATAGTTTTTAATTTCCCAGTGAAATATCATTACTATGAAGCACAAGAAGACCAGTTTCTCTTTAATTAACAGTAAAGACTGAGAGGAAAGAAAAATCTTGCCGCGCTGAAAACAACATCTTGTTAGACAGATCGCACAATCTCCACAGCTAGAATTCAACATTCTGTAAATAAAATGAAACTCCTAAACCCTACCCCCCCCCCCTTCCATTGCCACCATTAACTTCTTATTCTAATCTGAAACATATTCTTTCAGTACATTTCAAAAATCCTTCTGAGTTAAGCTTAAGTGTGCCAACACAAGACATCACCAAGAACTACCTGGTCTCATAAAAAGACTAATTTTCTCCAGATAAAGTTGGAAAATCATTGCCTTTTGTAAGATGAAAATAGCTGACAATAGCAACTAAGAGCAGATTTTTCTTTTTTTTTTTAAATCACTTTTGAATTACATCTCCACTAGTCAGCCACCAAACACCGTAATCAAAAAGTTGTAGGATGAAGAGATAAATCCACTTTAAATAGGAAAACAGTTTCAAATTTCTGCTTTGCGTATACAGTTGTCTAAGGAATGCTGTTTGATAAACATTTGTCTATATGTTCGTTAAACTCCTTATTCGATGTTTTGGACGGCATGTCTTTCTTGCAAATTGGACATTGCATTTTGGTCTCCTTGACAGTCTGTTGTTTTGCAAACATAGAGGCTATGCTGGTTTGCTTTGTTCTTTTGGTAACAATGGTTACACTGCTTGCTGCTAAAGCTGCTCCACTCTGCTCTCTCTGCCTGCTCGAGAGAGGTTCCCCTTTATTAGACTCGTTTCCAGCTTTGTCAGCCTCTTCTTGTCTTGATGTAGATGAACTTCTCTCATTTTCTTTTCCGGAATCAGCTTTATCTGTGATCATTTCCTCACTTTTTCTCTTCTTCTTCAGTCGGTCCGAACTTCTCTTTTTCCGTTTCTTTTTGGAATCCTTCTCATCTTCCGCTACGATCATGCAATCGCTACTACTGTCGTCGGATGAATTCCTAACTTCCTTCTGACTTTGGTTGTGTGGCGGAGAAGTGACCTTTGACCTCTGACCATCGTCCTCCCTACGTCTGAAATAGTTTATTAGCGTATTCGGTGGAGTCATGGCTTTCTTGACGAGTTTCGGGATGACGTCTGTCTCTGGCTCTTGTTGAGTTTGTTTGGGTTGATCCGTAGACTGAGGGATCGATGCAGGATCGACCTGGATCCCATTCTGTCCGGTCTGAAGTCTCTGAAATTAGAAAGACAAAATGGAAAAAAATAGAGACAATTATTTAAGGTACATTTAAGATGGGCCAAAAGAGTTATATAGTTGTCCTTGTAAAATTTTATGTTGATGATTGTTCGTTACTTAGATACCTTTAAAGCCTGAATTTCTCTTAAAATCCTCTTTCCTGCCATTCTTTGGGTTCTATCGAATCAAGCTGGAGTCTGGTCCTGGTTACATGGTAAGCAAGGTACTGTAGCCCCCTCACTGGCTCCCCATCACAACCCTCACCACCACCGCCCCCCCCCCACCTTCCTTCAGGGATGCACAGCTAGGACAAAGGATCAATAGAAATCCTGGTACAGAATCCCTTGCAATCCAAATAGTTGATTTTTCTTTTCAAATTGTTTTAATTTTCCCAGTTCTCCTGTGTTGACATCTTAATTTCAACATCCCACTTCTCCCTCTCTCTCTGGATACACACAAACAAAAGATTAAATGCAAGGCTGATGCATTACTGACAGCTCAGATGATGCCTTAAAATCTTGAGAAAGTCAGTTACTTCTTGAAAGAAATATCACCACTTTCTTAGCCATTTTCATAGCAGATGTACCTAGCCTTCTTTATATATACGAATTTGGGCTGACATTTTTCGTTGGTTAACTTGTTGAGGGTAATTCCCAACAAACTGCGCCTCATTGAACAAGAAGAAAACAATGTTGTAGAGTTTAATACCCAGAACACAAAAGTTTTGAAATGCGACCAACAATTTTCTTAATAAAAATAAGTAGCAAGTAGGAAGGTTATATTTCATGAGGTTTCATGGCTTAACTGAAACCTAAATATGCTATTCAACTTATTTTCTAATGCTTTTAAAGGATTTTATGAACAACAAAATCAAAACTTCGAGTCAAATTGTCCTGCATGACAGATCCAAACCTAGAACTGTTCGAGATGGACAAAAAGATTTGTTTTCTTGAAGCAAAAATACAAGACGATACTCACGGCTTGGACTTTCTGCATCAGTTTCTGTTGCTTCAATGCACCGTCCACTAGTGGTAGAAGAACCGCGGGGTACCGAAGACCGATAAGCCTCTCTCCATTACCCAACTGTACTCTAACCACCCTCATATTAGTGATAGTTTTACTGAGGACAGCCAAAAGGGGAAAAAAATTATCCTTTTCAATAGTCAAATAGTGACATATGAATGCAAGAAAATGAAGCAGGTTGGAGGGCAAGTAAACTGGTTATGTCTGTCCCACGAGAGGTAAAGATGAACAAGAGAGGATCGAAATGCCTCCATATAATGCACTGACCCTGGGGGAAGGGGTAGGGGGGTTGGTGGGATTCCTGTTTTTTTATCCATTCAATAATTCAAAATTAACTCTGAATTATATACAATTCCTTTGATGTGCCTCGATCCAAACACTGACACACAACGGCCATTCTCCTCCCGCCCCTTCCTCCTTTCTCCTTTCCCCCTCCCCATCCTCTCCTCTCCTATTTTCTGACTACCTTCCTTCACTCATGTATTTACGTTACTTCACTGTTAGTCTCCCTCAATTGTTTTGTCATTTTTCTCACCTGAATTGAAATTTAGATGCATTGGCATGTAGAGTCTGTTCCAATATTGACATGATGGGAATAATTCCCCCACAAAGAAGATCCAGTTGGTACTTTCGAGAGCCAACTACAAATGAAAAAAAAATTAAAAATTAAGAAAGAGACGAAAGTATTAAAATACAAAACAAGTGTAATATAAATATGAAATGTTAAAGAAAGTGAAAGTAAAATGCTGATTAAAAACTGCAATATAGTCATCAAAAATTAATCTTTTTACTTGATACTTGCAATGACCAAGTTTGAGAATGTGTTAAACGTCATGTATACAAATGATACAAGTTAATTACTAAATTTAATACCTGGCAGAATAAAGGATAAAAACATCGCTCTACGTTTTTCTAAATTGCTCTCTTTGTCTTATTTATTCATTCCACTATTAATTTAAAATTAAAAAGAGGAGTCATAAAATGTGTTAACAGGAAGAATGACTAATATAAAAGGAGAAAAAGTTAAAGATGATAGGATATCATATAAAATCTAGACAAACAATGGTTAATACATAAAACGATATAAAAGACTACATCAAACGTTCTAAGTGCTCGGATTGAATGTATAAATGAAAATAAAACCTTACTTATAACATTCATCAAGCAACACTGACAATTAATTTTGCCACTGAAATATTTCAAGAGGGAAATAAGACGAGAATTGATATAAAAAGAAAGAACTAGGAAAGTTGTGTTGAGATAACAAAAGAGGAAGTGAAAATAAGAGTTAACCTACATCGTTACATCATCTATTTCTTACCACCCCTCACCCAAACCTGACATGAGGTTAACAAAAGTTGAGGTCATTTTGCTTTGTTACATTTAAATCCTTTCCAACTGAGCAGTATTTCACACACACCAACAGAACTTAAAATATTCTTACAAAATATCTTCCTTACACCTCCCTTCACCCCTCCCTTTGCTCCCACCCTTGATCCGTTACCATAAATCTAACACAATCTTAAGAACACAACATAGCATAAAATAAACGGAGGAATGGTGTTCAAAAAGGATTACAGAACTTACCTGTACAACTATCTTTCCTCTTGCACTGGTCACCGTGGATACAATGTTGTTCTGAATATGCATAGAGTTCTTTCCATAATTTCTCTGATGGGAAGAAAAGTTGTAAGTCATTAAACAAGAAAGGCAAAAATGACATATTTCCAGATTGTCACCTCCACCCTTCGAGGAAACATATTTATGCAAAACACATGCATTTTGCGATATGATACTGGATAAATTATCCCCAGCACTCAAACCTATAGATTCATTGCTTCTCAAAAAAAAAATTCTTTGTTTGTTCTTCATATTTTTTGTCTTACACTGTTTTCCTATGACCAGATACATTCTAATATCAGGAGAGGTGAATAATGCCGATTAGACCTAATTGTTTACTTGCTAAGTCCTGCAAAACTATCATCATTTAGAAATGCTTCTAAACAACCAATGCTTCTCTTTGTCGCCTTTGAGATGAAAAATAAACTTTCAGTGAATATAATCCTTTAACTAAACAGGAGATTATCTCTATATTAAATTGAGTAAGCTACAGAGATCAGGCCTAGTATTCACAATTTTAGCCAAATGGTAATTAAAAAATCTACTGGCTAAAAACATAAATTCCAATTGAATTTCGTTTTGCATCACACATCAGTTACTGTACAGGCTGATGAGCTAGAGCAGCCCAATCATGTATGCAGATTATAAGCAGTAATACAGGGCTTATGTGAGAGATATGGAAATAATTGTTACACCAACTTATCTCATGTCTTTATGATCTTATTGTCTACTGGCAGAAATATATAGTTCTTTTTTTTTCTTTCTACTGGCAAACAGCAAAACCCACTAACATTTGGCTGGTGAATACCCCAAATTTGAGGCCTGAATATCATCACAAATATTTCCTCTTTTTTTCATGGTTTTCTGAGAGTTCTTAAAACTTACCTGCTTTCTCCACAGACACAGGCTTGTACCTTGTCAAGAGATCACCGATGTCTTCATCAAAGTTTGAAACTCCAGTATTTGGTCTAAAAATAGCAACACATACACATATAAGGGTAAATATGTTTAAACTGCTAATGTTAATATATAAAAGTGCTTTACACAGCTGTTCTTGTTTACATTGTAAAGGTTTCTGCCACACAATGAAGAGCATAACTATAGCTATATATGTGTACATTACATTAGTATTGCAACAAATGTTTACATAATTACAGAAGTAATACTGTTGCTTTTGAATCATGATCACTTATCATGATGAATCATGATCACCTAATAGCCAAAGAACTGCAATCCTTTCATTTAACTGAAGTATCTATTAGCCTAACCCATTTCACACAAATTCGGAAATAAAAGTTGTAGTCCTCATCAAAAATATTAAGAGATAATGTTACATCATACATGACAGTTGCAAAAAACAGTGCACAACTGAACTCAGTGAGAAATATGTGCACCTGGTCTAGAATGCAAAACACTATAGATTGTGATATTTTATTAGTTTATTAGCACTACCAGCCACATCCAGTTCAGTTTCTTGTAAGATTCACCCTTGGCTTGGGCTAACCCACCTTCCATTCTCTCCATTAGATTATGCGTAAGTTGCCGTAGACTAAGCAATGTCATAACTCCATTAAATTTGAAAACAGTTTCATATCCTCCTAGGTCTGAATGGTACTTTATTTATAACTCTTTCCTGTTTTATTTTTCACTTTTCCCAGAAATTCTACAGAAAAAATGGCAAGAACCCTGACAAAGCAACAAAACTTCTATTTCTAATTACCTTGCAACTTTGAATACGTGAGATTTTTCTCCCTTCTTGGTGGCCAGTAGAACAAGATGGCGTCCAAACCTCTCCTGTCTCGACATGTAGAAGCCATTACGGTTTCCCTCAAGAGTCTTTAATCGTTCCACTGCCATCTCCCAGGACATGCCCCGATCAACAGTCAGTGATACATGTCTGTTGAGAAAAGAAAACCAAAGAGAGGGAACTGTTATCAAATTGATTATCTACTGCAAACAACCAGTGCAGGTAACTATAACCAAGTTAGGAAGCCTGACGTTTTTTGATCGTAGCAACCTGAGACGAACACAAGTGATATAGACAGACAACTTAATTGGAGTATTGTCTAATTATGAATAACGCGAGATGAAACAAAGGATGGAGAGATGAAAGGAAACAGGAGATGAAAGGAGATGAATCTTAAGTTTTCTCCTAAATTCCCTGTATTTCCAAGTATTCTTAGCCTAAAATGTTACTTAAGTAACATGTTAGGCTAAGAATTTCCTGAAGCAGGAACATACAAGCTGCTGACATGAGAGACATGTATTTAAGAAACCACCAACATAGAGTGTCCGATGAACATCTGAAACGCTGTCCTCTCCTCACTATTGGCCAAAAAATGGAACTCAAAACCAGTGATCGCCGGAAACTTATCATCAAAGGTCATTTGCTCTACTGACTGATCTTCCCAGTACTAAGTTGGTGCTAATGCACCCAGTTGGGACAAGTTTTTCTATACTGTAGTGTCATGTCCCGCTTCAGAGCACTCCTGTATTCAGTACGAGCAGTATGAATATCATGTTTCTAACCAGATCAAGATTAGGAACTGTTTGTACTGTCAATACCAGTGCTTTGAGAGCATGATGTTGCTGTACAGTTTAGAGAGGTATTAGCATTAGGAAATTGTCCCAACTGGCTGGCTAATCTCTATGGCCTATTACTTTGCTGGGAGGTGCCAGCAAATGCAAAAAACAAAAATGTCATTTTAATATTGCAGAAATGAACCAGACTGATCTGGCTAATGTGGCTTTCTGGGAACGTAAGTAACGAAACAAGATGATTTTTCTGAGAAAGTATATTGTAATACAAACCTATGCAGTTTAATCTAGACTTACAAAAGTCATTTCTTACACCTAGCAAACAATTCAAAATAACATTTTACATTTCACAAATATTAGCGAATAACAAAGGTTTCTTTCAAAAGCAATGATTGTCAATATTGAAGCAGGTGTGAAGTCCAAAATCAGCTGGAATACAACTGCTGTGGACACTACAAATAATACCGCTTTGTTTAACACAACCAGGATTGTCAATACTGCAGCAGGTTTATAAAGACAGCCACCTGCCGCCAACATTGCATTGTTTCTTTGTTGAATAAAGTCAACAAAATGAAAGATTTACCTCGTCGGTGTACTCTTATTCGCATCCTTAAAGACCTCAATTGGCTGTCCGACTATGTTGATAGACGATGCTGTGATATCTAGTAAACCTTCGCTATATCTGTGGAAGAGAAGGAAAACAGATTTAACCAGTATTTGTAAAGTTGTCATGAACTACACAAATTGGATTCAGCTAACTAAAGTAATACCATGCTCTAATTTGCTTACAGTGACTTTCAGAGTTGAAACAAAGATAAAAACATTGGGTAAGAACTCCTACCTTCCTTCTTTCTTGGCCGCTGCGATGTTGGCTTGCATGCATTCGAAAAAGAAACTAAAAATCTGAGAAAAATAAATCAGAAAGAGAAATAACACAAAGCAGCTTAGAGAGTTGTTTTTAATAAGTTTATGATCAAGATCAAGTACATCCTTAGTTATACATGAGGATAGTTTGCAAACTCTTCTAAACTCTGGATTCTCTGAATCATATCATCTTGTTATCATGTTATATATTTTGAGCCCAGAGGCCCCTCCCCTCACCCCCTACCCCCCCCCCACCTTGTAATTTGTTGAGTAACATGGTTAAGATTCAATACTATAAATCACATAACCTTGTTTATACATATTTGGATCCCAGAGGCCCTCTATCCCCCTCCCCCCTCCCAGCTAGAAGTAACTTGGTTAAGATTATCTAAACCAATAACTGTACTATGAATCATATAATCTTGTTTATACATCTTTTAATCCCAGAGGCCCCCTCCCCCACCCCCACCCCCTCCTTACCAGGTTTTGTTTCTTCACTTTCAATCCCAAGATTCTGTTCAGGAATTTAGAGACGTCTTTGACGTATGCATCTTTGATGGAGTGTGAGTTCATGATCTCCAGGATACCCATTAACACTAGGCATTCCTGTAAGAAAAATGTTAACACATGATTATAGGTATATCAAAATATACCACCACTCCAAATGTATGTATCTAGAAGTCATCTCTACAAATAATATTCATAATTAATTTCACACGTTAACGGCAGAACAGGTACTAATTTGATCCAGTATCGCATCGCAAAATGTTACACAATATGGACAAATGTGGACAAATATGTGGACAAAAATGTGGACAAAAAATGGACAAATATGGACAATGTTACACAATATGGAGTTTGGTGTATAGCAGTATTTGTACATAGAAAATAAACAGCTGTACTTTATAAGATACAAATTCAGAGACTTCATACTACTACACAAAATCTGAAAACAAAAATAATTCCTTGTAGAATGTAGCACCCCCTCCCCCTACCCCCTACCCCTTCCATCACCACTACATCTAACAGTTACATTCTGCATGGTGGCAGCAGCATGTTACAAAGACAACTATACGGTTAAGTAATTCATAATCCTGAGTTTGTAAATATTATATGCTGTCATAAAAAATAATTAGCATTTGCAGATCTCATGATAAAGTGAACACGCTCAGCCACTGGAAAAGACATTTGTGGATATTTTCATTTATAAATCATTTTGAAGATATTTAACAAGAAACTCATTACAGACCTGCATCTGAATAATGAACTCATCAAAGCTTTGATCTTTCCCTAGAATCTTCTCCAAGTTAACTCCTGCTGGTAATTGTCTCTGAAAGTAAAGAAATAGACACAGTTATTAATTAAGAAAATACTAAACCAATTGGATGGCAGAATAGAGATTTCACAAAGGTGAATGCATGTTGTAACGAAGAGAGTGTTCAAATTCAAAATATATCAAGTTTTTGGTTCAGGAACCAACCAGCTAGGACCAGTCTCTTGGACGTGTTCCAGATTGATAATGAGCAGTGCAAAAAATTGAAAATGGCATATTTCATATACTCAGTTTAGAAGTTGTTTCATGCATTGGTTTACATGGTTTCATAACTAGTTTTCCTAGCCATAGCTGTATAATGCCAGAAAAGAGTCCCTATACATCCTTCAATATGCAGAAGTACACTGATTCATTGGTTTCAAAACTAGTTTTCTTAGCCATAGCTGTAACAACTGAGCGGAGTACCTATATCTCCTTAAATATGCTGAAGTACACTGATTCATTAGTTTCAGAACTAGTTTTCCTGGCCATAGCTGTAACAACTGAGCAGAGTACCTATAAGTCCTTCAATATTCTGATGTACATGGATTCGACAGATTAAAAAGTTTACACATCGGACCAGATGCAAAAAAATTGATGTGACAACAACAACAAGAAAACAAAAACCTAGGGTACCAGTACAATTACCCAACTATAAATATATGAGCAGAAAGCTACGAGTAGTGGTGGATGACTTTTGCTTTCTCTAAATACAAATCATGAGTACGAATGCAGGAAATCTTTGGTTGAGTACAATTACAGACTTGAGTACTACAAGTCTACTGCCTCATAGTTATCTGACCTTACAAATGGCTACTCATTATGGATGATAACAGATTGGCTTCCAGAACACAACTTTATGCCTCTCTAACTCCTGAGTTCCAAGACTCAATGACTCAAACCATTTAAAGTTTTATTTCCACCTCCATGCCATGCCATTCCATTAAATAGATAAAATGTGTGACGATGATACTTACATAAAGGATAGAGTTATACATAGTTTTCAGAGCATTCCTTCCATAAACCGTGTCAAAGTTGAATTCCGTCAGATCCGCACCGGCAGTAGCTCTTCTGTCACCCTGTGTGAGTGCACCTATCATAAAACACAGAAAGATTGACCATCCTGCAAATTGTCTGAAAAGCCTGCCTAAAAGGCATTGAAGACTCGCCCCAAACCACGTGCAGCAATCTGAAAAAGTTAACTTTCCGTTGCTTGCAAGTGACGTTTTGTTCGTGTCGCTACAAAATGCAGACAGTACAGTAATGAAACCTGATACCTTGTTATCTTAAGCTGGACCTGAGATGTCCATCGCTGTATTGTTTGTACACTGTACTGTGGGTATTGACCGCAGCTGTAAGTACTGACTGTACATTAGTGTCTAATTGTTAAACGATGGTAGCAAGCTGTGTGTGTGTATTTTCTGGGATCGATGGTGGTGTCTAACACTTATGTTACACCTCATTCGAAACTAGGTCAGATTACCGGCATTAGACGAGTCTTTGCACCCTTTAATGCTTACCATTGATGGAACATCAATTGAATTCATCACAACTATACATATAGAAGAAATAGGAGGATTATGCAACAAGAGCTGACACACGAGTTGGTATGTACTGTGTTTAATTTTCACTTCTTCTAGCTCAAAATTTAAAATGGCCACAGTGGGTAAATTTTACAAATGCCATGATAATCCAAGCCATCAGTTATCATATGGTAGGTAGGACATGTCAGTTTTTAAACGATGCCCCAGGAACCTTAGAGACAAAATTTACTTTGTAAGTCAATGGAGTAATTACTTGAATGATATCACATTTGTACCTCACTGCGTGATTTAACTGTCTTAGTTAGCACTTCTCAAAGTATGCAAATGATCAAATAAGAGTTGCAACCTTTGGGAATTTTGGGAAATGGAGTTAGGACAACTCCGAGCAATTTTTAAGTGCCACATTTTAAAGCCATTACTGATGAGACGATGCTCACCGAGAGTTTGAAGTCTTTTGGCTACGGCAGAAGCGAAACGTCTCTCGCCACCAAGATTGGTAGTCAGCAGTTTGTATAGAGGCCCACTGAAGAAAAAATAAACAAGTGAATTGAAACCTACAGATGAAGCATTCTCTGATCTGCTTAGAAACACACTGTAAAAGACACACTGTAAAAGACACACACACACACAAACAAATTATTTTTGAAGGAAATTAGGTAGATTGAGATTCAAACATTCTTGCTGTCAAGCACACCATTGCCACTGAGTATTTAATGATAAATAATGAAAAATTTCGATTTCGCAGGTATCCGTTAAAAAACGATGCTCAAGGTATGATATTTTCAGACGTTTAAATGATTCGATCTTGCATCTCAATATTTCAATTTTTTATTGTCAAGTTACTTTAATAATGAAATTTCTCTCAATATTTCCATATTTAGTCTTGAGAACATAATTATTGAGATACTTATCTCAGTATCACAATGTCACCAATAAAGCTCCATACACCACGTTTGCATAAATTTATAACAGCTTTTATTGGTCTCATACCCTAATTTCTATTGCCACCAGGAGTGTTAGCTCAGTGTAAGCTCAGTAGTTAACGCCTGTGTCTTTCAATCATAAGGTCCCGAGTTCGAGTCACTCCAAGATTAATGTATGTCGTTTAGTTACAGAGTTGTTGACAATTGACAATTCATAATCATGGAAGTTAAATATGAATCTAAGAGACTGACTTTGGTCAGCTTGCGGCTTTGATAAGCCAATGAGGCTTCTTAGCGAGTTCCTGCTTGCAGGAGGATCTAAAATACATAAATACATACATACACCCACACATACATACCAAAGATGATTTCAGAGAAATACACTGTTGTAAGTTGGCTGTGCAATAATATCACAAAAGATGTTTAAAGTCTTGACATTGTATTCTTGTTTGGACAAGAAGAATACAATTCAGAGAGTTAAAATAGAACACCGCTGAACTTACTATGTGAATACTATGTGAATATAGTTTTAAGAAGAATGCGATTGTGAGGCAATCTGCCGCTTGAAGAAATTGAAACAACAATTTTCTTAATTACCTGCTTTGATTGGATCTATGAGATCTTCCCATCTGCTGTACGGCTTTGTCAGCTGACCAGGGTAGTTCGACTGTCAGGTGGATACGTCGCCTCTGATTGGCTACTCTTGTATCTGCGTGGAGGGATATCCCAGTACTAGCTGCATCTGATATAATCGCTACAAGCTTCCTGCCCTCCATGAATGAGTTTCTCTGATAAGATAGAGGAAAAGAGAATACTAGGGAAAAACAGATTCCAGGATATAAATGTAACAAATAAAAATAATAAAAATGAAACAAAACTATGTCATTTAGCCTCTGAAGAAGATCCTGCTAGGATCGAAATGTCAGGCCCACTTTTACACAATAATAAAAATAATCAGCAGTTATTTTTAAGATGCTTAAGCGACCACAAATGTGGGAGAAACCCGTAAGGGCAATATGGATTACAACTTACACTTCGGGGGGCTTCCGAATCAACATTTTAACTCAAATTTGGAATCTTACCAAATAAGGTAGTCATTTCAGATGGGAAAACCGTAGATTGCTCTTGGATGGAAAACCCACCCAACGAGCCTGGAACCTCCCGATTGCTACCACCTTTATCCATTCGGCCACATCACCGGTATCAAAGTTTAAAAAGGCTCAAATGAGGAAACAATACTTTGAGCTTTGTACTTTAACTCATTAAAAGTTATCAAAAGAGCAAAAAGAAAAAAAAACAGATTTGTTTCTCACCTCTTGGACGTTCAAACTATCTACATCGTTAGAGTCTCCAGACCTCTGTTCATATTTGACCTTCTGCTTTGACCCTTGACCTGATGTGCTATCTTTCACCATACGGCCTTTCCTGCCAGTCATTTCGGCGACGTTGCTAGGTCCCCCTAGCTGATCTATGATGTCATCGAGCCCACTGGAAATATAAAAGTACGAGATACAGATGATCTCCCAATTATTGGAAATATGAAACAAAGTCTAATGTCAGAACTGGCATTAGGAACTCAGCAATGAACTTTAAATAGGTTTCAATATCCTTGAGCCTCTCAAGTGAACGAGTATGCAATAACTAGCAATTTATAGCGAGTAAACATTCATGTCTGTGGTACAACTAGACAAATTTTCTTCTCAAAACAAGACAATGGGGTGATTATGTTGATGATAATGGCTGTTTGAGTTGCTCCTTTTATTATGATACAGTCCTTGAACTTTCAAAGTTGTGAGATGAAGTCATTTGTGTAATATTCTCAACAACAAAAATGTTTATCTCCACAACAAGATGTCCAATGATAAGCCTTCCAAGACTGCAATGCATTTCCCCTCAGAAAAGTTTTATTGAAAAAATTATTACAGATTTACATTGCGCTTTGACAACCAGGTTCATACAACGCAGGAAGATAAGTCTATTTTCTTAAACAAAACTTCTTTAAAAATCCTACCAAGTGGGCAATTCAATCTGGCTGGTGAATGATAATAATAACTGTTTAGCTTGTACAGACCACTCATCTTCCTGCATTGG
Source organism: Apostichopus parvimensis (assembly GCA_000934455.1). Classification (NCBI taxonomy): domain Eukaryota; kingdom Metazoa; phylum Echinodermata; class Holothuroidea; order Aspidochirotida; family Stichopodidae; genus Apostichopus; species Apostichopus parvimensis. Next base: position 42,481 of record KN890404.1, read on the forward strand.
CTCATTGGGCTGCAAAGAAAGAAATTATGGGAGAAATATTTAAATTTTACGGGGAAAAACAAGGAATTGGCAGGTGCAGAGATTTTTACTATTAATTTTATTTTCGTTTAACCTGAATTCTGAAAAGGAAAAGTTGAGTTTTTAATGTCAGTTGTGTTTTGGGTTTTTATTTTCGACACTTCCAAGAGGAAATACTGCAATAAATGTCAGATATGTGTTAGCTGAATCCATTGAATACATCATGCAGAAGAGAGGTAATGAAAGTGAATATGGTGTAAAGAAGATGATAATGGAAATATATAAAAATATAAAAATAAATTATATTTTTAAAATATTTTTAAAAAACTATATAAACTTTCAGAGTTGAGAAATTGCAAAATCATTATTACATAATATGACTGCAGTAAACTTGTTTACCAGATTTGATTACCTTTATCCAAGCATTATTGTTGTTATTAGTATTGATAATAGTTCTGCATCAAACTCTACAGGTGTTTTCTTCTCCTTCTTGAGATATTTTGTGAGTCAGCAGGTAGGTCATACCATACCAACAGCTGGCCAAACTTTTCTATACGATCTAGGTTAGGCCTAGAGTAGCTGTAAAAGTGGTATAGGCCCAGATTAGCTGTTAATATTTTCTTATTGAAAAGCAACTTCTTAAATATTACAAAACAAGAAGGAAACTTTTGGAAAACCTAACCATAAGTTTTAATTCAGGTATTTTTCATGGCAGGAGATATTTTCCTGCACACAACAGCAATCTCTTTTTCAATTTTTCTTAATTTTATGTTACGATTATAACTCTTGTGACTCACCATAGCATTATGAATAGGGAAGTTCTGCATGATGAAACGGTGTAACATCTCTCTTGCCGTGGAGACAAAGTCAGATAGTGTATCACCTTTACTGATTTCACTGTCCAGACTAGCCTCGCCTGTCGTCTGCAGTCCCACAACCACTGAATAACCGTCGGCTATGGCTTTCTTAGCCTCTGAGACTATAGATGGAACTTTGACTCCAAGGCTGATGGATAAAAAAGATGATGAAATAAGAAATCAACTATTTTTGTGGTCCTAGTGCACATGGACAAAGTAAACTTAGAAGCAAATTTAGAGCCCAAACTTGAAAGATCTTTGGAGTTAGAAAGTATCAGGCCTTAGGAGAGGGAGATCATGGGGGGGAGTATGGCCCAGGGGCAACAGGTCACTAACAGGGCCCAGGAAAATATGGAGGGGGGGTCATGGAATATTATCTGAAAATGACAGAACATTCTTATCTTAATAAATAAACTTTCATTTCCAGAAACAAAAATCTCCATATTTTTTGCAGCCCTACTTCTTATGATCAAACACCTTCAAAAGCTTTGTTGTTAAAATACTCAAACCATCATCAAACAGTCATCAATGGAAATTATTGACTCTACACAATTCTTACCAGAGCTGCTTAAAGAACCTTTGATGACAAGACCAGAATAATGTCCATATCCTCGGATTACTGGTGTTGCATCTATTCACTGCAGTCTCAAGAGCTGTTTTAACTTCATTCCTGAAGAGAAGATTCAAAATTTGATCCGAAATGATTTTCCTGCCACATGTCGGACAAAATAACCTTAATTTTGCACTGAAAATTAACTGCATGGTCTGCTTGGTCAGTGAGAATGTTAGTTTATCTGTACAAAAACGAGCAACAGAGATGATGGCAATGCTAAATATTTGTAGTTATTTGTCCAAATTAACGGAGATAAACTGAACCTTGTCTAATACAGAGATTCCATAGAAATGATAAGCATTCTCCTGTTAGGGTTTTCCACAGTAAATGCTAAACTATTTAATAGTGGAATGCATTTTGTTATTATCTGTAAAAGCACCAGATATCAGTTATTGATTATAGTTTGCATTATTGCTGATAGTAATACGTGTTGTACACTTAAATAGGTCCTTAATCACACAGTAATTTACTATAATAATGTCAATATTGTCCATTTACTGGCATTATTGGTGCGATATTGATACATGCAAATATCAATGTCAGCCACTACAAAGAGTGGTATGACATTGACATAGTGCCAAACTCATTTTGCTAAAATGGTGACCATAACATCACACATCTGGCAATAATGTTATCTATATATTTAAATTAGATATAACACCTCACCACCAAACACTTCTTGTCAACAAGATCACCAACCAATGCTTTACTATGCTATGACCAAGCCAGATGAGGTGACATGTATGGTAACAACCACACATGGCATATTATCTGTTTATTTGCAGACTTTATGCAAAGTTTTTGCACTAAAATAATCCTTTCTAGCAATGTTGCCTATGGCACCACAAAAATGTGGCAAATTCAACACAAAATGCCAAAGTAAAAGTTAAACTATGCATTGCATAACAAAACTGGATTTAATTAAACTACACTAGTTTAATCGTGTTTATAGGCTGAATAACTGTCACCTGACCATCAAATAAAACTGGACGACAAATAAATCAGGACCAGAGATAAAAACCTCACCATAAATGACACGCTGTGTCATACATCTTCTCTTGCTCGGGTGTTAAATTTGCCTCTATCGTCGCAAACTCTGCATCTTTGTAGCAGAGTCCTCTCGCAACGTAAATTCCAGAAGCTTTCATTTCCATGGCCATCATCTCGGCCGCTCCTGCAGGCAAAACAGACAAACAATTTGTTTTTTGTGAGTCATCGACGTTAAGATATTTGGTGAAGATGAGTGAATGTCGACAGAGCTGGAGACAACTTTCAACTTTATGACACAATTTGGAAAATGTTACGAGGTCTTTACACAAAGTTAAACCTATAGAATATGACAACAAGTCTTACCGAGGCCTCTGCGATTGATATTTTCCAAGAAATGATCGAAGGAGCTGAATGGTGCACCTTCACCCCATAATCCGAGTCTCTCCATAAATGCCTGCAACAGAGAAGGCAACAAACATTTAGAACGAGTCACACATAGATTATGTAGTTTCAAGTTTACAACAGAGGGCAAAGACCTCACCTGTGGATGGTATTAAAAACCATACAAAAGTTTACAGAGTGTAGCAATAGTTCCCTCTATAGAACTAATGTACTTGTATTAGATTCATAGTAAAGCAAAACTTTCTTTGCAAATTGACTTAATTGCCCTGAAAGATTTAATGGTTCCATCAAAAACTTTGTTTGAAAGAAAATTGCTACCTCTTGGTGTCCTCCATTTATTGACCTTACCTATCTAGGTCTTCTCCGGTTGTTTTGAATATTAAGTTTCAATGTTTTGATTAAATTATGGACTTTTTCAATCATTTCCAACCCCCCGGTCTCTAACATTAGATGAGCAAACAGAAAAGATTAAATGAAAACAAACTCTTACCAAATGAAATACTCTATAATGCCTCCTGCACTACTAAGAATGACCCTTAAGCATAAAACTAATTGTAAACACATGCATAAGCAAACAGAAGGCACAATGATCTTTTCCAGGATTGTAGCTAGGGCAATTTTAGTGGCGGGCACTACATTGGAATTGGCGAAGCGCAGTGTGTACCGGCTAGGGTCCGGCAGAGGTACAGAGAAGCTCCTACTGTACGTTTTAGGTATTTGCAGGGCACAACAAACAAATTGATATGTGACCCCCCCACAACAAACATGGTCAAGACTTAAACCCACTTTAACCCACTGAACTTGCAAGGTAACATAATGTGCATTATTGGACTGATTCAGTTCAGCATAAGGCCAAAATCATGCCGGACGGGACAGACTATTTCTGCTGAGTCCCAGCACATGCTTCGAGTGCAGGATGGGCCCGCCCAGCGCCACCCACCATGGCTACAACCCTGGTCTTCCCCTTACTCTCCCCCCTTCTGTACCAGTTCTTGACAATACAATGTCTTCAGTGTGAACCAAACTATCCTCTTTCACATGATAACAGCACCCAAGCTATTACGTCTCATAACATCCAAGGTTTTAATTTCTGTATGTAATTTTCTGCTCTCTATTACTTAAAGTCTTTTCTTGACATTCAAACAAAGGTTTATGACAATTATGCTGTAGGGCATTACGTACCATATTCTTTACATCTGATACCCCTGTAGCACTACAGTACACTACCCGGGCCTTTGGAAGCATTCTGCAAAAAGACATCGAAATCAGTCAACAGACATTCTGTGTTGGATTCATTTATGTCACTTAAAGTCAATGAAAGACTAAAAGTAAATATTAAATTGACATGTACATTCATGAAATGTAAACTGTAAATTATACCAATAATCTGAAGATAAATATTACATGGAAACAGCAAAATTAATATCTACTGGCAATTTGTAATGCTTGACATGTAAAAATACACTTTCTTCCTAATTATTACTCACATAACTATTCAGCTATGTTAGGTTGACCATTTTACCAACATGTTTCATACTTGAGACCTGAGAGGTTTGCAGTAACGTAAAATATATTTGTTAACTTTTTCATTAGACTAGAAACTTAGCATAATTTAACCTTGCTGTGCTTATAATAAAAATTAATAATTGTACTGATCATGAAATTATAATTATTCATACCTCTGTATTGTTGTAACTGCCATTGCAACTTTAGTGCTATTCTTCTCATTGCCCTGTAAAAGGAAATGTCAAAACTTTACTTGCAACAAATTGAACAGAACCAATGAAAGACTTTATGATACACATCTGGAAATTTTATTGTTGTTGTTTACAACATCTAACATCAAAATCATTTCATAGCTAATTGAAGGCACTGAGGTCATAACCTACACATCTCTGTTGAAAGTTACTACGGCCATTACAATATGATCCAAGTACAGATCCCCTGTGTACTTAAAGCCAAGCATTTGGCATTTTTGAAAAAAATCACAGATTGGAATGTGTGTCTTTCTGTTCTTTGAAATGTTAATGCACATTGGGGCATATTTAATTCCTTCTTAGCTATGTTTGAAAAAAACAGACCATCATCTCCTACATAAAACAAATTTGGTAAGATGTTGTTTACCACCTTTTGCACTATTTTTTTCACTAGTTCACTAATTTCACTAGTTTTGATATATTGTTTTGGCTCTTTGTTATTCTGAGCCAATCAGAGATGCAAAAAAAATTGCCTAATGTCAGAAGACCAGTTAACAAATATTTACGAAGTTAAATGTTTGATCTGTGATCTATGACCTGTGACATGAATACTTACAGGAATGAAATTTTTGGCCTTGTGACATTCGTCAAATATTAAACAGCCATCGAACTGTTCTCGCCCACACCAGTCCATCAGCTGTTGTAGTCTGCTCTGACGACTGGTCCACATAGAACCTACAGTAAACAGTATATGGAATACTAACAAATTAAACAGCTCGAGAAAGGAGTTTCTAATTTGCTTTAACATTTCATAATTCAAAACTTCTACAAGTATTACACTTCAATATTTTGTTGCAAGCATCATCCTGTTTTCTCTTTTTCCTTTTCTTTTTGATATTTTTGGGGGGGGGGGGGGGGGCTTTGTTTGACATGTGGGCAACTTTAATATGAATGTTTTCTAGAATCAAACTCAGGGCAAATTGTTGTAATTAGAATACATTTTGACACTGGACATCAAAAGCAGCTGGTAGCCATTATGCTTGAACAGAAATGATTCTGTAGAAAGAAACCTGCTTGGTTATGTACTACTAATCTTGCTTACCACCTCTCTGCACAGAAGACACCAATGTTGCATAAGTACTGAATACTACTCCAGATTTAAAGTCTGACGGTAAACCAAAGGCTCTGAAACGGGGAAGAAGACGAATCAAGGAATTAGTACTGTTCGTAAAACAACTGGATTATTAAACTTCATTTAAATTTAATATTGGTCACAAAAAGAATCTACTGAATAAACTAGGAAGAAAGTACTTCCTTGTTAAATAAATCAATGGTTTACAATTCTATCCTTTTCTTGCAAAAACAAATTTCAGAAAATTAAATATTATACACAACCAATTTGATGTTAAAGTTCAAAACCTTTGAGTATTTTAACATATAGACCATTATAATAGTGGATGGATAGTGTTATAAAAGTTACATCAGTCCAGTATGAATAATGAAATATGAAAATAGGCTTTGACATTAAATCCTCAAGGTACAGGGCTTGTAATAAAAAAAAACAGCCTCTGCTCTGGTGATTCCGAGATTCTCTACGTTTCATTAAACTAGTAAACGTTTTCATGAGAATGCATGAAAACTTCATTATATCAAAATGTAAGAAAGAACAATCTAGTGTCAAGGTTCCACAAAGCGATTGTGAGATTTAGTACTATAATATTTATTGTTTTCTCCAGTTTATTTCTATTTCATACATTTTACAAATATTAACAATGTAACAAAATCATCTTATTTTTAATAAGTAGTAAAAAAAAAAAAGTTCTGTTTAGAGAAAATGCTATGCATGTCTTGATATTTGTAGCAATTTAGCCACCTTTCATGGCAAATAGGTCATCAAACAAACAAGAATAAACAAAATAAAACAGATTATAGTTTCTTCCCACCTATCCAACATTGCTACATTACAATGTGTACCATGCTTACACATTACTCTATAGCAGCATAATACATGTTCATTCAAACTACTTGCTTTATTTTGGAGAAGGTATGTCTCCCCCACCCCACCCCCCCACCCCACCCACCCCCTTCTTTAGGAAATAATCAATGTTTAAATTTGTCAAGAGAATATTGCTGATCAATGCAATGTATAATTTACGTTCACACCATTTAGTAACGAGATTATTCTCTACCCTTACCTGGTTTCTCTGTCCAGTTGCTGGCAACCTTCTATAACTTTGATGTGACAACCAATATCATGGAAATCTCTAAAAACATTACAAACAGAAACATCATAAATCAATGAAAAATCAATAATAAATTAATGAAAAATCAATACAAACTCTATACAAAATCTCTGAAAACTGCTGCTTTGAATCGAGATCATCATTTGCCTCAATATTGCCACATTTAGATACACACATAAACACAAACTCATCACTGCTTTATCATTGTTTACTGACACCTCTTCAGTAATGACACCATAGTGATCCAAGGTTTTGTAGCACAGATGTTAGATTTGTTTTATTCATATTAAGCCTGTTCTACAGTCAATCTTCCCAGTTGACTGCCACTCCCACCGTACCAGCTCCCTTGCAGTAGCAGCAGTGTTAAATTCAATTTAATTAAATTTTACAACCCTCTCAAAATTCAAAAGTAGCTATAGGTATGAAATTGGGCTTAGACTTAATTATAGACATCAACACCTCCCCCCCATCCCCCCCCCCCCCCCCCCCCCCCCCCCCCCCCCCCCCCCCCCCCCCGCTACACTCATTCTGTACAAAATGCTTCTTTTCAAACCTTCCCCCAGCCCACCACACCCAAATGCTGTGTATGTAAATGCCTCATTCCCCTAGATGACTAAGTCCTCCAGTCTCTACCCACTGCCACACCCCCATATGCTACTGTTTAAATATTTAGCAGTACAAATATAGTTGTAATAAAATCACATCACAAGAAAAATGTACAAACTAGTAGGCCAGCATTTTCATAGCAAAGACGATGATCTCTTTCCCTTACCTCTGAGCATCTACTTTGAGATCAGATGAAATACTGAACCAAATGTGCTTCATTCTTCCTCTGCCAAAGTTGTCGAGAATTATGCCAGCAATCTGAAATGCAAGAATGTGAATATTATAACAACAGTTTGATCAAAGATGATAAGGGTAACACACAAATAATTAACAGTACTTGACAACAAACATTGCCACACTGACGTTTAAAACCACAGCAAACAAAATTCAATTAATAGAACATTTTTAGATTTAACAAATCATGATTGAGGTGTTATATGTTTTTTGAACTCTTTCTAACAGGACAGGAAGAGACTATTTTATGATTCAAGATCTTACTTCTACTTCATGTTCATGTTCAGAAAAAGAAAAGAAAAGAATAAGATAACAATTTAGTTAATATAAATAAAGAGTAAACTTAGAATTTGAAACAGAACGCTAACATTTCTGAACTGAAAGCTGTGGAGATCTAAGAAAATGGAGCTTGTGCAAGGTTAGTTTTTATACTGTATGATAATAATATGTAATGATATAATATATTTATAATAATGTACTTATTTTGAGTTTCTTGTTGAGTCATTTACTACTATGACATTACAGATGTACTTGCCCTTCAAACAGTATAAGTAATATAGCCAAATGTTGTGATTTCTTTCTTTCATTTATAACAAAACACTTTAATGTGAAATTTTGTTTAATTGTTTTTCTTCATTGAATTTGTAACAAATACATTGCATAGATGTCAGATAATTGGTCAGTGAAAGTTGGAGAATAAAAATAAAAATTTGAGAGATTGAGTATAATCTTTTGCCAGTTACTTCATAAAACCTGACTAAAATCATGCATACTTTCATCACCAAGTGTCTAAACTTTAATAGTCATGTGAAAGTATAAATTAAATGTTTAATGTACTTGAAGTTCACAAGCCTATTGTATGCAAAGCCCTTTATTCCTTGAACAAATAATAATGTCATCAATCATCAGTAAAATAATTAGTAGTTTTCCATTGTGGCAAAACACTTTAACATGACATGAAGTATTTGACAAATATTTGTCTGAACTTTACCAAATACATGAAAATATTGTCAAATGCTTATTATTCAGGAAAAACTTGAGGGTTAAGAAACAAATTTCTGAATCATTCAAATCATATTCAGGAAATAATTTATCCAGTATTGCATTGCACATTGCTATGCTAATGTAACCTAACTGCTATACGTCCAAAGATGTATCAGTTTTTTTTTGTATACAATTTACAAATCCATAGTGCTTTCAGTATTTTGGAACTGAGAAAATAGCTATACACATGTAAACACTGAATTATGTTCTGATATTCCATATTTAATTGACAATTTCTCCAACATAAATACCACAAATGATCCTATCAACTTGTCCAGCCTACCTGTCTTCCTTTACCAACTCCTGCTGCATCTCCGATGAAAAACCCAGCTCTGCTTTCATTTGGGAGGATGGTTTGATGTCGCTGGCACTGGAAAATAACGAAAGAGGATCAATATTTAATGTCCTAACTACTGCATCTGAGCAACAATAAAAGCAAAATAATAAATCATAATGCACCAATTGATTAGGAAACATGATTATAGGAACCATCTCACTATTAATCCTTTTGTTTCCCAAATGATAGTCAGACAGTCTTATAGCTACTCAGACTTAATTACTTTTTACATGAATATTTTATGCTGCTTCTTATAACTGAATGAAATGCTCTTAGAATGCAAGTATTAAAGATCTTATTTCCCATTCTGACAAGAGTTCAATACTGCATGCAGACTGCAGTACAACCACTCTAAAGTGCTCCTCAATCATTTGAATTTAGAAAGAAAACAAATAACAAAACACTTACAGCAAACAGTATCCCTTCTAGCTGGAGACTACTCAATTTACCGCCCTCTATTAGTTCACATGGTATAGATGCAGCAAGGTTGTAGGTTGGTCTCGGTAGAGGAACAGCCTGCATTTATGAAAACCATGTAGGAAAATTTTAATAAGAAAATGATAACAATAATCATAATAATAATACTTATGGGGCAATAATGACATAAGGTCAAAGGTCATCTAGCAATTCCAATTTGTTTCTTCCTAGAAGTCTAAGGGTCATGAAAACAACATTATTAATAGGGGAATAAAAAAAATTATTTTGAGTGATAAGCCTACCACTCGTCCCAGCCAATCCAACCTTCACATACCTTCATAGAAAGATCATTGGATTGTAACACAATACAATCCATACTCTATCATAAGATGCCATGTATTTTATATCATCACAAACTATCACCAATGAACCAGAAATCTGAAAAATCATATTGACAATTTAATTCTTTCCTATATCATGTTGCAACAGTAGAAATTATCTAAATTTGTCAAATCATTGATTTTAAGACTTTATTAGCCAGTGTTGCGCCTATCTCTGCATGGACAATGCAATGTAAATCATTCTTATACTGAACCCCTAGTCCGCAACAAGTGTAAGGTACTAACAGCAAGAGATGATGCCTCAACAATGTCCCCCGGGTGAACGATGGCTCCTGGAATCGTTACTCTGGCTTTATATGAAGAGAAAACTTCAGCACTGTAACAGATAAAACAACAACAACAAGATCAGTATTCAAAGCATTACTTTCAAGAATCTCAAGATGTCTGATACACAGTTTGGTAAGACATGACAGCATAGCAAATATTAGAATGCTAAATTAAGGAGTGAGGAAACTTATGATCTATTTCTTATATTAACCACAGGTGGGAAATACTGCCAAATGATAAACAACTGAATATTTTTCATTTTTTCAAATTGTTTATTCATGCAAAAGTAGTGTAATAGCTTTAGGAACTTTAACAACTAGATGAATAATTAGATGAAACTAATCAGTAAGTTATAATACTATAATTGAGTCTTACTGGATAACAGACAATATTTCACGCATATCAGTGTAAGTGGTGCTCACTTAACTAATATATAGTTGTTTTTCACATGATTTTGTGTTCACCAATATTTCACCGGTATTTCCCACCCGGCCAGGAAATATCCAAGCCTGAATTCACAGATCTTTCCACAAATAAAATATGTAGCATACAGACGGATTAGATATTTTTTTTTCATCTCCTAAACAGGGATAGGTGTTGCAGGGTTCATGTAGCAGATTCACAGCCTATACTCACACTTTTGTATTCCTACCCACAGACTTCCACCTCACTAATAGTGTAAACTCTAATTGATGAAGGATTGCAGATTTTACAGGTGGATTTAGTTAATATTTGCTGACTTAATAATGTTACAGCAACTTTTAGAGTTAGGAAATGTTTGACAGATTTTCTCTTATGGATGAGAAATGGCAAAGAGTATTTACTTAAATTGCAGAAAATTATATTCAAGTATATATGTACTATATAGACATGTCAAATTGGTGAAAAGATAACAATGACAAGAAGGTCTAAAATATGTATTCATGGTTCATACCCAGTTACTTGACATATTTTGGCTAAGACTCAAGCCAAAGACATTTTCATACCTGATGTTCTCTTCAAGTCCTTCTTCCGAGAGACGTTTCAATTCTTCCTGTATGTCAGGACGAAGTGGGGAAGTCCCTGAAGTCATTCCAGGTGAAATTTGCATCATTTGAATGTACTGAGAAGTAGGAGATAACATTTGATATATTCCATTGGGACTAGGTGTTTTTTGTCCAGGAATAATCTGATTTCCATAACTTCCTGCCTTTTCTGGTGTTCTGAAAGGAACTTGGTTTGTGTTTACGTGGTTAGCAGCCCAGTTAACATGTTGGAGAGCAGCAGTTGGGGGTGACATGAGATTTGCCGGCAATTGTCCCATAAGGGCATGAGCCGGGCTGGACATTGCTATAGTCTGAAGCACTTGTGCATAGTTAACTCCCTCCTCTCTACGTAGTGATGACTGATTGTGAGTTGCCTGGTCCATTTTCTCTGTGGGATGCTCTCTACTGAAAGAAGATTCATCAAACTACTGTTAGGCATTTTTAACATTATCTAATCCCTTGATGATTCAATAAGTGTTTAACATTTGCTATCTGTTGATAAATGGGACAAAGAGACAACTGTAAGACATTTATACTTTGAATGAAAGATAAAAAGGTAAAAATAGGTTAGTTGAAATAAACTACAAAACACATTTATGCCTTTTGTAGGTATTATTGATACATCACAAGCTTTAATACGACAGTGAACAAACTTAGGGCCATCTACTATTGGCTACTTATCTTTCTTTGTCATATTTGTAGGGTTTCTGCATTGAAAATGTATGATCCAAAATCATGGTGGCTCTCTATTCATTGATTGACATTATAATATTTAGGCCTAAAGTATATAAATAATCTACCAAGGGCGATTTCATGTCTGTTGGTCATTTTATCATCCTAGCGAAATTCAATTGTGGTGGCTGAAACCCTCCGTTGAGAAACATTCTGGTGTAAAGTTGTTTGTGGACTATTATGAATACATAACATAGGCCTAGGCCCAGTAACACTAAGGCCTATGCCTTACATATAAGCCTATAGTAGTATTATAGTCAGTATTGCGAAGTTCGGAACACTGCGAAGTTCGGACACCCCTAAGAAATCCACGATTTCACCATGACAACCTACAACAAGAGCCAATTTCACGAAAAAATACGAAGCTATAGTTATTTTCTCTCAAAAATGACCGTGTGCAAGTATGTACTTACATATTTGTCAATAGAAGGAAGTTATAGTTTTTGGGTGTTTTAAGGCTTAGGTGTCCGAACTTCGAAGTATCCATGCTACTCACTTTAATTTGGTTAGTGTAGGCCCTAACCTAAACTTAGCCTAGGTCTACTGGGTAGAGCTTTCAGCCATTTCTAACAAACCCAAAACTCCACATGATTTCTTATGTGACCCATGAATTATAGCCAGACCTTTTCTAAGAGCTAGGCTTAGTAATGGATGGACTATGGCTGCTCCATGATAGATATTACTTATTTGGTTAGGCCTGACAAATAGACAGTGACAGTTTGGTTAGGCTATCAAACCAGTCATAATTCATATTGGCTATGCAAAATTCACACCTATTAATGCATAACTCACGGATGATGGAATCAAGACATGTCGGTCTTACAGTCGAAAATAGGAAAACACTTTTGTAACATTCAGTAACAACTGCGAGCCTTATTTCGGTACAGTTCAACAGATAAATGTATCAATACCAACACAATATACTCAACACAGCACTCATGCCACTACATGTTTAGGAACGTACCTGCGATTGGCGAAGTTGTATAGACAGCTGTTTCGCGCTTGAATTTTACTTCCGGTTCTGCTGTTTTATACGGTAGCCCTAAAGATACCGTTTCGTTTCGGCAATCTACCGGTTCTTTTAGACACCATTAGATAATGCAAATTGTTATTTTTGTTTTTTCTTCTTCCTTTTTTTCCCTTTTGTAACTATTTCCTTAGTTAATAACAAATACCAACCATTATGGTTGCATCAGTAATTTTTAAGTCACAGGAAGTACATTGGACCTGGTACAAGAGTGGGATATTTACCTTGAGAGGACTGGTAACATGTGTCAGCATTCCTATGTTGTATCTTGCTTTGGGTAAAGATCTACATTCTACATATGCAATAGTAAGCTAAAATGCTTACAAGGGACCAATCACCTTTTTCTCCTGGGCTATCACTTTTCTGGGAATGTACTAAGGATACTGTGTACAACTTAGGTACATGGATAACTGTTTGGGAGTGTTTTAGCTAATTTCATCGGGAGGGGAAGAGATACTGGGCAGCATTCATGAGACCTAGGTTGGCAAAGGAACAGAGGGGAGGGTGAACTAAGATAAGATAAGATAAGTAGAACTTTATTACTCCAATGAAGGAATTAAGATCTTGCACATAAAATGTAAAAGACAGTACAAAAATATGGCTATGTTACAAATATGAAACACAGGGATAGAACGGAACGATAAAACATTAAACAATCGAACAATAAAACACACATAGGCAGGACCTAACGGCTCAAGTTATCATTGTAAAGCCTTATTGCACGTGGAATAAACGAATTGCGATGACGGTTGGTTCTTATGGGTGGGAGACGCAGTCTGCCAGTGCCCCTAGTTATGATATTATCGTGCAGATAACAGTGAAGCGGGTGATCATGGTCATTCCAAACAATGTCTAGTTTGTTTTGGAGCAAGCACACATAAATTTCCTCAACTGTTGATTGGGGGTCTCCAATGACTCTACCCGCTTTACGAATAATGCTGTCAATACGGTCTTTGTCAGTCCCCGTGGCGTTCCCACCCCAACCGACGAGACAATACCTCCTAGTCTGTAGTCGTACGATCTATGCTCACTAGAACCCTGCAGATATACTGGATTTTCCAAATCCGATCAGAATACATCCATAAAGAGGAATTTATCCAAGGGAAAATGCAATACAAAATAAAAGTTTTTAAAAGCCAAAATACCTTCTGTTACACTGTGTTGTATATTTGATCAAGTCTATTCCTTCATTCTTACAGTTTAATGTAAATACATTTGAATCTTAACAATCCTGCATTTCACACATAATTTACATCCAACGATCAGATAATTGGACAAAATTTACAGAATCAATGCGAAAAAAACTTTAAAAACATCTTTCAGCATTTCTCAGCATGTTGAGGGAGTATTATTTGACTTTGTAGCATGTGAGTGTTCAATAACAAGAGGTGAATGATCCATAAAACTGATGGAGTACAGACTTGTAGTGCATATTATTATTCTGTCTGCCAGTGGGTAGGCTGAGCCCACCTCCCCCCCACCCCACCGGGTTATATTATGGCAGAGTTTAGCGCCCAGGTTAAATTGAATTTTGCCATTTGCCAGTGGAAAAAAATTAGCACTTGCATTTTCCTACTTATTAACAATTTAATAACTAATATTTAAATAATTTTTCTAGTTACTAATAACCTAAACACATTGTCAGTTGGTAAACAATAATCGGTCAAAGAATCTGATGATTACTGTACTTAACAGAAGCCCAACATAACTGCTTATTTATCAGTAAATATTATTGGGCTGGGAATTTGATTTTAGCCAGTAGATATTTTCTTTAGGTCTGTGAGTAATGAAATACATGGTATGTTGATAATACAAGGGGAGGGGAAGTAAAGGGTGAATTCTCAAGTATCCAATTTGTTTGGCTCATAAACAAATATTCATATAGTATTTGCCACATAATTTTCCACATAAAGCACCCATTTTTTTTCATTCACAAAGCCAACGTCACCTATACATGATATTCAAACCTAAAAAGTGAATGATGCTTAGCAAAGTGTAGTGACATACCGACAAAAACAACTTGTCAAAATTTGTCACAATGAATAGATTTGGGTCTTGATTCATTCACAGGTCAAAGCAGGTGGTATGACACAAGAAGACATACTTTAATAGTGTTTGCAATGCAACTTTCAATGGACCTGCAAGATGAATTGCAAGAAAGTGTGATCCGGGATTCCCATTACTACTTGATGTAATCCCATCAATTGTGGAACTAACATGGCAACAATACCCGATGATGCCGACCGCTAGAGGTCAAAAGGAAGACATCTGGCATGTAATATCTATTACTTTGAAAATACTAAGAAACTAATACTGAACCATAAGTATCATGCAAGATCCAAACAAAATTCCCATGTATGTACAAAATATGGAAAGAGAAAAATAAGTATTGAGCAGAACCTGTTTGACTGACTACAGCCACATACAAAACAAAACCATTATGTTCATTTCAACAATCTCTACATCCTTTGGCATGACACATACTCACCTAAAATCATGTTTTGTTTTTCTTGTCAAGTTAAAGCTCAGAAAAATTAAGTCTGTGCCAAGAATGGTACAGTCATCTGTCACCACATAGCACCATATGTAAAAATTAATTAAAAAAAAACAATTAAAAATCTGGAATGCAAAACTAAAATCGTAATGAGAGTAGGCACATTCTGAAATTATAGAAGATAATGTCCCATCACACTCATCTTCTTTAAAGACCGGAACATTTCCATATCTTGAAAACCAAATGAAAAGAGGAAAGGATTCCATAGGCTGCCTAAACCAAATGATAAAACTTGAGACTTAAGGTTCAGTTTCCTAGTTAAAGTTTCCTTCATACTCTTATTACTATATACTGTTCCACACGATCTACCAATCTATCCATAGAAAATTTTAGTTGGCAAGATATATTTATTTTACTCATTCCACAGAGACACTATCTAAACTTTGTTCAAATTATTGTTTTAAATTTATTTAGGCACCAAACTATTCATCTGACTTCTTCTACTGGGGCAAAATTGCCCAACAGTTTAATAAGGCCAAACACCTGCAAACTATTCCAAATATCAAGCAAGAGTTATAAAGTTCTCTTTGAGCAGAAGAGCATGATATATCACACTAAAGTTGACATTTAACTTAACTTCTATGTGACCACTGATAGCAAATGTGTAATGGCACAATAATGGTTACAGCATAGCCAGATGCTACAATTTTTCTATAACATTAATAACATCAAGGTCAGATAGCAGATTTTCAAGCTGAAACATCTGAAAAAAGTCACCATTTTCATATTGATCCTTTCCTGTTCACAAAAAGGCAAGATTTTGTACATCACATTTTGTAGTTTGAAACATATATATTTTGCTGCAATATTTTTGATCCCACCTTCTCTTTGTATTTTTTATCGTTTTTGTTTTTTCCCCGGTGGGGAAAGGGGCAGGCGGGAGATACCAGCTAATACATCAACATACCAGCAGTTATTGTTTTTCTTTTATGTGCATGGGCTGTCAAACCAACAACTAAAGCAATAAGCTATGTTTTCTCCTTGGATACAGTTGCTATGGTAAGGCAGCATGAAAACCTTAACATCACTAGACACATGCAACACTTTATTGGCCATCTCTGCAATAATGAGTTGTGTTACTAAATTATAGCAATATTGATCCAATAGCAGCACATCACATCGTAAAATGTCTGGTGTAGTCATACTCTATGGTCGGGATGACTGCTTGCACAAACTTCAGAAAGATGAGTAAATACCTGCAAGTGTGAAGTTAAGGGAAAGACAAAAGAATATAGGAACAAAAAATGCTATTGATCTTAAACTAGGCGTTATGAACTAACCTCACTATATATGACTTAAAATATGAGATGTGTTGAATTAGGTTCATGTATAAATGGTGTAAAATACTCGGTTATGATACTTGGGTCCCAACTGAGATGTATGTTTGTATTATGGTTTTTTTGTCCATACTTTATTTATTCTTTGTTTTGGATATTTCCACTTCTATCACTTATAACAGAAACACAATTACATTGTACATGACTACATAAACAAACTCTTAGAAAACAAAGCTTTGGGTGGCAAGTGAATTACAAGGTTATGAAATCCAGCCAGAAATGCTATAACATTCAGTTTCCAAGAAACATAACTCAACAAACATCAGCACAGGAAGAGTAGTAATTTGCAGTAGGGTTTCTCAGAGTGACTCACAGTTGCAGGCTATAATAAGGAGTGTCATGGGAACTGAGGTAGACAATTCACCTAGCCAAAGACTATATGTGGTCTCAATGCACCTCTTGATGGACTGTGATATACACATAGGAATCCATCGTTGATGTTGAAGAGAATAAGAGAAAAATCTCAATACCTTACAGCATATGCTACACTTGGAATAGTAACCTTAAAGACATCATATAATGGCCTGAAAATTGCTTTCATTCGCTGTATTCGATGTATTAAGTTCAGAGCTATGGTTTTGTCCGTGGAATGTTTACTATACATAAATGTATTAAGTTCAGAGGAAAAGTTTTGTCTGTGGAATGTTTACTATACATAAATGT